>BLBF01000073.1:27707563-27747711 GCA_015471245.1 Laticauda colubrina
AAATACATGGATACATAAAAGAAAAATAAAAAAAATGAAAGAAACAATAGAACAGGGACGGTAGGCACATTGGTGCACTTATGCACACCCCCTACAGACCTCTTAGGAAAGGGATGAGGTCAATAGTAGACAATCTAAGGTTAAAGTTTTTGGGGTTTGGGGAAAAAACCATAGAGTCAGGTAGAGTATTCCAGACATTGACCACTCTGTTGCTGAAGTTGTATTTTCTGCAATCAAGTTTGGTGCGATTAACCTTGAGTTTGTATCTATTGTTTGCTCTTATGTTGTTATGGCTGAAGCTGAAGTATTCATTGACAGGTAGGACATTGCCACATATGATTTTATATAGTATACTTAGATCGGACCGAAGGCGGCGTAGTTCTAGGTTTTCTAGGTCTAGAATTTCAAGTCTGGTGGCATAAGGTCTTCTGCAACGAGTAGAGGAGTGGAGAACTCTTCTTGTGAAATATTTCTGGACTTTCTCAACTGTGTTAATATCAGATACATAATATGGGTTCCAGTCTGATGAGCTGTATTCGAGTATTGGTCTAGCATATGTTTTGTATGCTCTAGTTATTAGTATAATATTACCAAAGAAAAAACTATATAAGATTAGGTTAACAACTCTTAACGCCTTTTTGGCTATGTAGTTACAGTACCCACTCCTGTTTGCGGAAAAACCTCTCCATGGAACTAGTCCCTAGGGCCTAAAATGTTGGGGGGCCGCTGTTTTAGAGCACTGGACAAATGCATAAATGCACATACAAACAGCCTTTCTAATGGAGAATCTTTCTGCTTTGCAGTCATGCCTTTGTTGCTGGTGTCATTCCAAAGACATGCTATCCCTGGAGGAGAAACAGTCCTGCTTAAAGTTCAGAGCAAACGACCACGGATATGACAATTTCCGCTCCAGTAACAAGTACAGCTCATCTTAAGCAAGAAAGCTTGGACTCAGCTATTGTGGGATGTTGCCAGGCTGTAAAGAAGAGGACAGTTAAGCTGAAGACAACAGATTCTGCATAGTCGAGGAAATTGACCGATCTAGGAAGGAAGTTTGAGATTTTCACAGAAATCTAAATATTTACTGAGCCCACTGATCTTAACCATGCCCAGTGTTCCTAATCATTTGAGTCAATGTTGCTGGGCGGAAGGGATTTAGGGAGGAACTACAGTTGTTTAAGCACTTAAATACTTCAAAACAATCATTGCCAAATCATTCTCAAATCCTGTACATGAAATAATTGTATTCACCAAGGAGCCCAATTAATAATTCTTCATATAGAATTGTACGAATTGTATGTTTTGGGCAATATCACCCATCTACATTTTTTTTAAAAAAGTTTTACTTGCCTGTAAAATTCACAGGTAAGATATAAGTGTAAAATATTATTCCACCTGATCCAGGACATCATGAATCATGGTGGTATAAAATAGAATCAGTAAGAATTTTTTCCATAGTAATGAAGAGTCACAATCAGTCTTAAAGCAATTTAATTTTTTTCCCAAAAGTAAACTTCATCTGGAGTGATAAATGAACTTTTTAAAGGCTGGAAAAGTGGTCGTTAGCCATTAATATCTGGATCATCTTCAGCTCTATTTAGGGTTTTAGGGATAATCTTGCACTGCTTATGATCCCCAATGGTGTACATGGCCCTTCATCAGAGACCCAGGACCGGCTTATAGGCCCTACTTTACCCAAGCAGTACTCTTTGGCCTGGTGTGTCACAAGCTGTGGAGGACCAAGCAATGAAAAAACAGGCAGTATTAGTATGGGATGAGTGCAACACATGATACCAGCTTTAGAATTAATATAGAGTAAATACCAGGCTTTTATTTTATTCATACTGGGGAAAAACGTTTCTAGATCTTACAATAAATGTGTGCATAAAGTTCCAGAAGCAAGAAAGACAATAGAATAAGTTTTCAGTTAAGTTTTCACTTATCTTGCATTTTCCCAGTGCTGGTCAAACTGATCTAACTATCCAAAATAATAACCAGTAATGTAAAATTAAAACAATTGTACAAACATGCTTAATTTATGCAAAGTACAGATTTTCCCCCCCTCTCTTCACATTTAAACAGTAGGAACATAGAATTTCATTCTCTCTCCCTTTTTTACCAGGTAGCATTATTGAGATTTCAAATCTTTGTTTCCGTGACATAGAAAAATACTTAGGTCTCTTTCTGTAGATTTCTGAAGTGTGGAGCAAGCACATCGGTCACAGGAATTAACTGCCATCAGTATTAGTCCGTCATATGTAGAAACGTGAACAGACCTGCATTCAAAAGGAAGACAGGGATTCCCTCCTTTATTTTTTTTCCCTCTTCTCTAAAACTATCTTGAAAAGGCAGTAAGAAATTCCTTACTTTTTTTGTTCCTCTTGATCTTTTAAAACTGGCTGTAGACCTGGTAGTATCCCTCACTTTCTTTATGGAACATTTAATTGCATCTGTGTAAATATTTCATGAAAGCTGTAATAATAAACAGTAAAATCTGGGCTGGTCCCAATATTGATACCATTCATTACTCAGAGAGATAAATAGTGTATTCTGCTCCACAAATAATGGAGTTTTTGTGTTAATACTGCTATTTAACACAGACTTAAACTTAGTATCAGTATTAAATAATATTATTCTTAAGTTATCAGAGGGATGTATAAATAACCACTCCAACCTGTTGTCCTGCAATCCAGAAAATCTAGAAGAGAATAGATTATTAAAGGCTTTCCTGAAAGGTCTTCAGGTTAACATGGTGGCAGGATCCACTATCATTAATGAACTTGGTAGAGTGAGGTATGACTCGGGGGATTATATGTGTAGTGTTCTTAAGGACAGCCAATTCTTTCTTTCATGAAGAAGCAAAAAGATTATTACTTTATATTCAGACACAAAATGTCTTGGACCAGTCTCATGCTTTGCATGGAAAAGGGAAAATAGGCCAATTATTTTTTTTTGTTTTTTAAATGCATTTGCTCACGCCTCAATTTTTGAGATTGGATACCTGTAGTGCAGGATTTACTTCTAAATAAACAAACACGGATTTGCATTGTGAGGAAAAGTTCACCTGGAGTTTCTCCATATATCGGGAGATATTCCTAAAGCTGATCTTTTCCTGCAAGAGGCTACATTGTTATAGCATCAACCACTTCACTTGGACCCAGTGGTGAAATTCAAACTTTTTTATTGTCGGTTCTGTGGGTGCGTATGGAGCGTTCTAAAATAGGCAATTTTAAGCTTGAAAACTGACTGTCAGCACTGGTGAGTAAAACAGCTGAGGCGCGGTAATCCTATCAGCTGAGCTACAAACAAAGGAAATATAGGACAGGAAAGGGCGGGTGCGGGTGGGCGGGGCCAACTGCTGACTGGGGCTACCAGATTGCTAGAACTGGTGCAAACCGGCAGCAATACCACCACTGCTTGGACCCCATTTTAAAGTGACAAAATGTGACATGCTTATTGTCTTCTGTTTACCAATGACTATTTTCAAAAGTTCTGATTTACATATTAATTCATGGGTGTACAACCTTGGGCCCTCTAGTTTTTTAGTCTATTAAGTCCTTGATCCAAATCTTAACTAACCAAATTATCCAATAAGTAATTAGATAGTAAGAGTTTTAGTTTTGATCAAAAATGTTAATATGAAATGATAAAGCTAAAAATAAATGGGCAAAGGTCCTAGATGTCGTTTAGGCAATGTGAAGTCACGTTCTCAAACTGAGATGAAAATATTTATACAGGGGGTAAAGCTGGTGTTGATCCTGGGCTTAACTCTGACAATTGTTCAGTACTTTTTATTTCCATTAATCTATTCAGTATTACTGGTATTGGTTATAGCATTATAGTACTGTACACATATCATTGTAGTTCTTTTTATAATGTACATTGTATAGCTTTTTTATGTATAGCATTGCATATGCATTTTTACATTGTATTGCTGTATTTTTACAGTGAACTATGTTATGGTTCAAATCTGTTAAAAAAAATTATGCAGAAAACAGTTTTTGTAGTTTGTGACTTGTGATTATCCAGTGCAGAGGTTTTACACATTTCCTTTTATGTAAGAATTTGGCTAAATGTGAAATAGAATTTAGTTAGGTTTATATAGCAGAACCAGAGGATTTGTGCTCCCTAATTTTTAGCCATTTGTTCACACTAAATATATATGTATAATTATAATTCATTTTCCCAATGTTTTTAATAGCAAAATATATCTTTTTTCTATCATTAAAACTTTCTAGTAATATGAACTGTGAGATTTAGATAACAATAGAAAGTGTGTGTAGAAACTGGAATTTCTAGACTTTCAAAGGTTTTTTTATTCTGCCTTATTTTTATAAATAAACTAGGTGATCTGTAATTTTTTAAGAGAACTCTTTTATACAGAGTTTCTCCTTTTCTTACAACTGCACCCCTAGTTGTGCAATGTCCAATTGCTGTAGATAGGGAAGGGATGTGTGGGAAGAGATTAAATTTTTCACTTCCAGATCTACATTTTAGCTTCTATAATTACTAATTTCATTATTCAGTGTAACAGATTCAGTGTAATTGTCAATAATATCTTCAATTAAATCAGGTGAGAAGAATCAGATAAAGATGAGTAGCTGCAGACTATCCAGAATTATTTTTTTATAAAAAATTGTAGAGTTGGTTTTTTTTTTTTAATAGTATTCCGTGTAACATTGTTTGAGCCTTTTGACACCTCATAGGCAAATTTCATCTTGAATGAACTTCAGAAAAATTACCAGTGTGCATCAGTGAGGAAAAATATCCATAAAGAATTTGACAGGGATACAGCTGATTGTTGATACAAACATTGGTTTAACATGTTAAATAGATGTTGAATTCTTTCTCAGGCCATGATGTCACTCCATCTCCAATATTTTGTGCAATTTATGACAAATAAGGAGAAGAACCACTGCTGATTCCCAATGTGACAACTTAGTAAGCAACAGGGGCATCTCATCTGGATTTCAATTACCCAGACAACCATTCTATAACAGTAGATTTTTAAAAACTCTTTGTTTGCCTCTTACTCAAAAAGCTTCAGCTCAAATACATAATGTGTAGCATGCAAATAATATTGTTACATATTTCTATACAGATTCTCAGTCATCCAGGTTACAAGTGTCCCAAAGCTGCTTTTTCAAGAGGCAACAGGACTTCGTGGTTTTTCTTTGAAGATGTTTCTTTTCCAGTCAGAGCTGAAGAAGCTTCTTGGATGAGAAGCAAAATATCTTCAAAGAAAAACCAGAAAATCCAGTTGCCTCTGGAAAAAGCACTTTGGGGACAATATTGTTGCATAGTTATTGCAGTGCTGAGGGATTACCACATGTGGATTTATCTTAAATAACTTCAGACATAACTGAATTGAAGAAAAAGCTGTTGTTGCTGGCTATAGTAACCAAGGATTTAAGATTTTCCAGGAACTGGGATTGTATAGTTTCCATCTGGCTTCTCTCTGGAGTTTAATCCTGAAATGATAGGCAGAAAGCAAACATGAGATTGTTCGATCACTCACAAACTTCCTGTCAAGACAATCTGCTCGCTTTCTTCTCCTGACCGGGATGGTATGTTTGTTGATATTGTTTGCTCCAAGATAATGACAGCAACTTGCAGCAACTTCAAGCATTTTGCACATGAATATGCAATCAAGGAGAAGGGAAAGGTTTCTATCAGGAATGTTGATTCAGGAATCTGTTCCTATTATCTGGTCTTTGGAATCTGGCCTAAGCATCAGTCACTATCTTCCTAAGACCTAGGCAAAGGATGAGACATCGTCATTCCCGAGCAGAGAGTGCTTGAAGAGGAAACAGGACTCAGCACGTAGGCATCAGACTCGAATTTCTACTCCCTGTGATTTCCTTTCACTAGATGAGCAGAATTTCTCAGATGTCCCGTCTCTCACTTTACTGGTAAAGCAGGATCAAAGCTATAGAATGTGGGGAAAGGATTTTTATTTATCAGAAGAGGGCTGGAAGGGATCTTGGAGGTCTAGTCCAATCCCCTGCTTTTTCCTTTTATTATTGACCCTTATGCCTTCTAGATAGTTTTCATCCTTGGGTTTGTGGATTTCTATAGAGATGTAATGATCTTTTATATATAGCAATAGCAATAGCGCTTAGACTTATACACAGTGCTTTACAGCCCTCTCTAAGCGGTTTAAAGAGTCAGCCTATTGCCCCCAACAATCTGGCTCCTCATTTTATCCACCTCAAAAGGATGGAAAGCTGAGTCAACCATGAGCCTGGTGAGATTTGAACTGCCAAATTGCAGGCAGCCAGCAGTCAGCAGAAATAGCCTGCAGTACTGCACTCTAACCACTGCACCATAGAGACCCTATATAACGCAACTCCAGTTCCTCTTTTGTTAGGTCTGTTTTTTTATGAATTGTGTGTGTCTTTCCATCAGTACATTCCAGCCATAAGTTTCATCCCACCAAGTTTAGTTAATGGCAGCTATATCAAACTCTAAATGTAGCATCTTTGAAAAAAAAATGCTGGGAAGTAAAAGTGAGAAATACCATACCCTTGCAAGATTTGTCTTGCAAATCTCCTGTTGCAGCAGGAAATGTAAAAATATTAATTCAAGTAAATGTCATACTTCCAACATGTTGGTTTCTTGTTGCATAGGATGAAACTAGCCATGTGAGAAATAGCATCTAATGCTGAGCTACTGGGAGTACTATCGAAGTTGAAATATAATGAGAAAGTATGTGGTTAATGAAATAATAATGATAACTCTTAAAAAATTTTATTGGCCAAGTGTAATTGGACACACAAGGAATTTGTCTTGGTGCAAATGCTCTCAGTGTACATAAAAGAAAAGATACATTTGTCAAGAACTTCATTGGTTATAGAGAAAAACTTTGAGGTTACCCCCAAATATATGTAGGCATAGTCTCCATTTCATAGAACTTAACAACCCAGTTTTCCCTTGAGACTCAACAAATTTTTAACACTTTATGCAAAGACATGGCACAACTGAGAAATCCATGAAGTGGGAAAGATGGAAGGAGAAGAAAAGGGTGTCCAGTATCAAGGTGAATGGGCTTGGTCACAGCAGCAATGAGTACCCATTTGGAAGAACTGAAGGACTAGACTGGGGATTGATCGCTCTGGAAGTCTAGATCAGGGGACACCAACCTTTTGGACCTCAGGGACCACCAAACTCATAATTTTAAATCCCAGGGACCACTAACTGGTTCTGTGGGTGTGGCCTAATTTGTGGGTGTGGCTTGGTGGACTGGCTGGGCATGGCTTGTATGTAAATATTATAAATATTTATATAAATATTGATTTTTTTTTTTTTTAAAAGCAACTTTTACCTAAAATCAGGCAAGGCAGGCAGGCAGATTGAGTTGCTCATAGAATCACAGATTCATTCAGAGGTCTATTTATCTGCCATCAGCTAGCTCAGTCTGTCACACAAAAATTGCTTGCAAGCAAACTCACAAAATTAACTCATAGTACACCATGTGTGTAAATATTGAATTGTTTATATAAAAAACAACTTTTACCCAAAATTAGGCAAAGCAGGCAGGCAGATTGAGTTGCTCACAGAATCATTCAGTGATCGATCTATCTGCCATCAGCTAGCTCAATCTGTCACATTGCTTGCTGTGAGTCTGCACTGAATAATAGAACCTTCAGTCCTAAGGGAGGTTCGGCTGTGCTTAAAAGCAGAGCCAAAGATCTAAAGACTAGCTAGAAAGCAAGAAATCCAACCATTTCCTGCTTCTTGGCTAATCTAAATCTGGCACATCAGAACAGATGATGGTCGGAAGAAGGAAAAATAGCAATTTTAGCAGGCGTTTGCCCGGTAAGGAGCGAGTGAGCGGTGAGGGTTCCTGTGGGCCATGTGGGCAGCGCAGCCTCATGTTTCTGTGCATCCTGGATTAATTGTTTTAGGGGCTGCTATGGGGGTGAGATTTCTCTGCGGCCCAGCAAAATTTTCTCACTGCCCACCAATGGGCCGCGGCCCACCGGTTGGCGACTGCTGGTCTATATGGTTGTTAAGAATTGATTTTGACTTCATTAAACAAATTTGTTTAATGAGAAAAGATAAAATGAAATTGAAACAGAACAGACAAAAGTATAAATACAATGATTTGAATTGAGATGAGATAATCAAAATAAAATTGAGAAAATTAAAAGAGGAGAAAAACTATATAGAAAATGTAAAATAGTATAAGATATGGAATAGAATACAAAAAGGAGCATGAAATTGAGTTTTGTGTCTGTATAAAGAAGTTCAACCCGGGCCCATGCTATTTTCAAAAAAGATGTTTTACTTGTATTTTGTATGTGTGAAAACCGAAATAAAACTTTATTTAAAAAAAAGAACTAATTTTGACTTGTTGACACACATTGTTTCTCTTAATACTCAGCAAAAAATCTATCAAAACAACTATGATTTCCTGCTCTTGTGCAAAGTTATTGTCCATCTAACTCACCAAATTGCAGTTAATGTTGATGGAGATTCTCAGTCATTAAAGTCATGGAAAGGGACAAACTGCAGTGAAGTATTTGATTTAGTTTAAAGTCAAATTCAGGGCACTCTTCTACCCAACAATATCAAAGTTCATTGAATGACATTAGTATTTGAGCTATATCTCACTTTTTATTCAAAATTCAAGAGCCATGTGCAGTTCTATACATTGGGGAAACAAAACAACCACTTCATAAATGCATGGCACAACATAGGAGAACAAACACATCAGGACTAGATTCAACAGTCCATCTGCATTTAAAAGACAAAGGTAACTTTTGAAAACAGCAAAGTCCACATTTTGGACAGACAGGACCATTATTTTGAAAGGGGTTAAAGAGGCCATCTATGTCAAAATTGAACAGCCCTCTCTCAACAGAAGGGGAAGGATTCGACATCATCTGTCTCCAGTCTACAACAGTCCTTTCAACAGTTTCAAGAAGGCCCCACACCCATTTGCACCACTCAGATGACCCTCAGATGACACAGATAAACCTCCAGGTTACCTCAATGACTCTATAAAAGAATGCAAATGACCAGCTGTCTGCAAGGAGTATAAATCCTTTCATTCCCAGTCAGAGCTGAGGAAGCTTCTTGGATGAGAAGTGAAATGTCTTCAAAGAAAAACCATAAAGTCCAGTTGCCTCTTGGAAAAGCACCTTTGGGTCAACCATGACCTGGATGACTGAGAACCTCCATAAACATTTTCATTCAAAAATTTGAAGCAACACACATGGCACTCTTTTCTCCACAAAAAACAAATGATGGAAGTTTGAGCCAAAAGGAAGTGACTGATTCTAAAAACATCCAGGGAGTTTTCATGGCTGACAGCTGGCTTAAACCTGGGTCTCCTCAAAGCCAGTCCAATATTTCAGTGTAATGCCATTCACAGTAACAAGCATGCTCCTGAGACCCAAGAGATCTATTCCCTTACCCTTATTAGAGAAAGTTGCCAGAACAGCAGGTAGAAGCAACTTCCTGCTTTTTTGAGCTGGTAAGCAGAAGGCAATTTCCCACGGTCCTACAGATTTGGTCAGGGCTTTCATTCTTCTATCACATGGGTCTTCAAACTTGACAGCTTTAAGACTTTTGGATAATTTCTCCCATAATTTCTCCTCCAGTCATGTTAGCTCAGGAATTGTGGGGGTTGAACTCCACAAGTTTTAAACTTGCCAAGTTTGAAGACCATTGTTCTATCATAAGAGAATGGGTTGTGAGCCTATCCTAGTGATGCTTATGCAGGACCAAGAGTCTTGTGGTCTTGGAGGCCACTAGTGATTCCCCATCTTTGCTGCAAAAGATATGTCAGGCTGTGGTTGAGGATGGACACAACTCTGAAGCATTTTTAACTAAAAAATATGTGGGTTCAATTAAGAATGACTAAGTCTCAGCAATTGAAAGTTATTTTCCCCTTCACCCAAGCTATGGGTGACATAAACCATAGTTCCATAGCTCAGACACTGATCTTACTTATATTCTGCATTAAAGAGGTTTATCTTTGGCTTAATTGTGTTGGAAGGAAAATGACACCATTCCCAGATCTGAATGAGTCAATCTTTGTATAACTGGAAGAATGAATCAAGAATGCACATATGTCTTGCTATTTCCTTTGTGCCAATCTTCACGCAGTTATTATCCTTCTAAATAGATGTAAAGAAAGATCTTAGCTTATTTCTACGTTTGAACTCATGCTACAGGTTACAAGAATGTTGCATGTTTTCCTGTTGCTATAGGGACATCTCATAAAAAGAATGAATAGGATAATCAAAACAGTTTGTGGGCAAATACACTCAAAACCAGGTTTTAGTTAGTTCATGTTTTTGGGAAGTAGAAATTTTCATGTTTTTGGGAAGTAGAAATTACAGAGGGATATGAACAACTGTTATTTAGTACCAAATTTCTAAAAGCATAGATAAGTTTATCCAAAACTTGGATAAAATAATCCTACATTTTTATTGTCTCCAGTTTTGCATAACCAAAAGTCACACATGCACATTTAAAGAACAAGAAGATAATAAAACACTGTTTTTTATTAAAATGTTTTTTCCATGAGAACCAATATTATACTTCCAAATAAAACTATTTGATACGATCATTTGAAAAAAGTAGTTACAAAGAGTGCTCTGAAGAGGTATATTGCTCCGGCTGCCAGTTTATTTGGGCACTTAAACATCTTCCTCGACAATCAAACAAAAGTTGTGAAGTGAAAGAGAATTCAAATATTACAAGTAATCACTGCAGCCCATGACAGAAAGTTTTGGTATTTACTGGATAACCATATGAAATGAGTGTGAGAGGTTTCTTTAAAAGGAGCCAATCAACTGAGAGCTGAATTCAGGTCACACAAAAAGGATATGACCAGCAGTGGTGGTTTTTGTTTATACTAGACCAATTCTAAAATAAACAGATAAACCTTATCTTTCCATAGGTTTCTTGCCTGTTAACAATGAATTGCCAACTCAAACAGCTTAAACTGTATAGAACAGTATTTCCATTGATCAACAGACCATCAATTAATTATGTATTGACATTTAGTGTTTTGTCAGTTCTGAATTGTACCATAATCTATTGCATTTTTGAAAACACTTAAAAGCAAATATATTTTATACATTTGTCATCTTTATATAGTTTGCAATTAATAAATAATTTTGGAAGGTAATAATCTCATGCTTTGTATCACATAATAACAAACTCTCCTGCCCACAAATGAATTTGATCTACACCTGTTCTGATTTCATAGTCTGAAACATAAACTAATTAGCCATTATACTAGATTGCCCATAACTGGTATTCTGTGCTTATCTTTTAACTAACTTTTCTTGTTATTCCCAATATATAACAATGACAACGTATTAGTATTATATACCAATTACATACTGAAATAATAAACATTCCTAAGAATTTTATATGAAATTTCCCTACATTCCTGTTTCTGTGCATAATAAGTTATTACCATGTTTTAGGAATGTATCACAGTAGTACAGATGAAAAAGCTGTCCATTTTAGTCTTTCCCATCACAGTTGGCATAACGTTGAAGGCCACTATTCTGCCTTTCATGAAGATGAGAGAGTTTTCTCCAAACAGAAACTTGATGGAAGTTAGCACTGAATGATCGCCCAAGGCGCCCATGTTGCTTCTTGGTGATGTTGTCTTCACTCTCAGATTTAGCTAAGCCCTGAGTTGGAGAAGTAGGCTGTGGTTCTTGCTGAACATTTCCAAGTGGGAAATTCCAAGGTCCAAACCGATGCCAATTAAACCTCTGAAGAGCAATGATACAGTGTAGATTCCCTCCTACCTAAAATTTATGCAATGTTTGTTAAAATAACACTTCTCCATATATTAAGCAAGTTCACTATTCATTTGATGCTTTCTTTGTATTTTGCACTAGTTAGAATTCTTTACTGAGTGCAATCTGTGGTTACAATAAAACTTAAGAAGCTGGATTGAAGAAGTGGAAAAATGTTTTCAAGGAAAGAAAGACGAAGAAAGTCCAGTTGCCTTTTGAAAAAACACCTCTGGGACAAATAGCAGTAGCACTTAAGACTTATATACTGCTTTACAGTGCTTTTACAGGCCTCTCTAAATGGTTTATAGAGTCAGCATATTGCCCCCAACAATCTGGGTCCTCATTTTACTGACTTCACAAGGAGGGAAGGCTGAATCAACCTTGAAACTGGTGAGATTTGAACTGCCAAATTCCAGGCTGCCGGCAGTCAGCAGAAGTAGCCTGCAGTACTGCACTCTAACCACTGCCCCACCATGGTTCAAATGTAACCTGGATGATTGAGAATTTCCACAGACAGTTACAATAGCAATTTATTCTATGTTAAGAGTCTAACATTATTTTAATTGGCACGTTTTACATGCAATTCCCCATTCTAGATTTTTGTGCTTTTTTTCAATCCATGTTGCTACATTTTCTCATCATCCATTGTTGGTTCTAGGTATTTAAAAGTCTAGTAAAATGTTTTCAAAATGCAGCCCTGATTCATAAATTGCAGTCTTGTGACATTACATGATGATTACATGACGATAGCAAATGATAGTAGATTTCAGAAGCAGCTCTCTTATTCTACCAACTCTTACAAAACTGCATCAACAGTAGAGATCTTCATGGTTTTAAGCATTCTTACCTTTTTTGTCTTCCGATACTGAAGACCCCTTTCCAAGTGCCTAATATCTAAGTATTCAGGATTCTGAGTGTTTAAATCTGTTACAATGTCTGCCCACCTGCACACAGTAAGATGGAAAGAGGTTCACAAATACAACAAAATTTGGAATACTGTGCTTATTAGTTAATCCTACCTTGACAAAAAATCATACTTAAGTAAACTAATCTGTACAGTATGTAGCAAATACTGACATTTTTCTAAAATGAAAGTCAGGAGTTCTAGTCCTTTGATTCATTTGGTAAATAACACCACTTTACCATCCTCCTTTTTCCCCATGAAGTTATTTTGGCTTTATATATAACAAGCACGGGAAAGATCCCAGAAGGTTCCCAGCTAGCTGATGAGAGCTAAATAGCTTAAAATAGTTCTCCAGTAGTCTCCTTTTATTTCTTTGTTGGTAAAATAGAAATTCAACCATGGGAAAGATTAATATAGATACCTAATTTGAAGAACTTCCAAAGTGATGCAAATGCTTCCATTCATATATTGCCATCAAATATGCTTCTGATCTCAATAGGAACCCAAAATGTTCATTCTCAAAGACCTTACAGGCCAGGCAGATTTATAAGCAAGAATTTGATTTTTAGAAGTCTGGTTTAAAATCATATAGTTTACAACTGAAATTTGTTTCTGAACTGCCATCAGAAAAGGTGTGGCAATTTGCGATGTTAACTGTGGGTCTCATACTTCATGTAATAACTGCAATCAATAAATATTCTGCTGGACTAGTCAATATTTTTCCTGGACTAGCTGATGTTTTTAATTACTTCTTAAAAGCAGCCATAGGATACCTAGCCCTTAAATTTTAAGGTCAATCTAATTAATGTTGCCAAGGGCGTTTTATAAATAGATCCTTTTTCATACTGCCGTTTTATTCAGTGGCAGCTAGAAAATGTTATCTAAACACAAAACGCAAATGTTCATCTGATCCAGCCTCCTGCCCAGTTTAGGAATCTTTCTACCATTCCAGATAAAGAAATGTCTAGTCGTTTCTTGAAAAATCTAGTAGTGCAGCACTCATGACTTCAGGAGACAAATTAATCCACTACTTAATAGCTCTTAAGAGTCAGGAAATTATTATTTATATATTTTTTGGACTATAAGACATACTCACCCCGCCCCCAAAAAGTGGGTGGAAATGTCTGTGTGGCTTATAGAGTGAATATGGGCCTGTTTTTGGTTTCCCAAACCCTCAGCGGGTCCTGTTTTTGCCCTCCTCGGCACCCAGAAGCACTCTGCAGCAGTGGTAGGATTCAACTTTTTTTTTACTACCGGTTCTGTGGGCGTGGCTTGGTGGGTGTGGCAGGGGAAGGATACTGTAAAATCGCCATTTCCACCCTACCCCACTAACCTGCTTTCCAGCTCCATTCTCCTGTGCAGGGCAGCAAAAGAAGACCCAGCCGATCAGCTGGGACTTGAGAGGCAGCGAATAGATAGGGTGGGGCCAACCAGAGGTGGTATTTACCAATTATCTGAACTACTCCGCTACCTGTTCTCCAGAACTTGTCATCTCTGCTCTGCAGCCTTCTGTGCATCCCATTTTCGGCCTCCCCAATGCCGAGGACGGCAAAACAGGACCCACAAAGGTAAAAAACTATTTTTTTCTTGTTTTCCTCCTCTAAACCTAGGTGCATCTTATGATTACGGTGCATCTTATAGTTCGAAAAATACAGTAAGTTAAATTTCCACCATTGGCATTATGTAAGCATGTATTTATTTTATGGTACGTGGCCTCCATCTCAAATGCAAGACTCTAGGTGCTTTATTTTGTTCCTTCATATATTGGAAGAATTATACCATGTGCCCTCTTAAATCATCACTTCTTTAGATTAAATACATTTAGTTTCTTTAACTGCTCTTCATGGGACTGGCCCCTGATCTCTTTCTCTGCATTCTTTCCATTTCTTCCCCCCCCCCCAAAAAAAAAAAAAAAATTGTTGTGGTGATCAAAATGTGACATACTAAACCATCTATTTTCTACCTGGGCGCCTGTTTTTTCCTGTTTGAATTCCAAACTTTACATTTCGCACTATTATTTTGTTGGATTGGGCCAGATATTCAAGTCTATCAAGATCCTTTTAAAATTTCAACCTGTTTTCTGGAGTGTTAGCAATCTCCCAAATGTTAATAGCACCCCTTTTATTCCCTCATCTAAGTCATTTATGAAGGTATTGAAGAATTCTGGGTCCAGGACAGAACTCCAGAGTACTTCGACCTACCTCCCATATGGAAACAAACCAATTAAGGACCATTATTTGACTATTAGTTGTTCAGCCAGCTGTCAATCTCTCCAGTAGCAGGACCATCCATCCTGGTCTACTTTCTGAACTTTTTATATCTCTAGAAATGGTCTCAGTTAATGTCATTAATATTAATAATAAAAATCTGGGAACTAAGGTTCAAAACTAAGTGACACCCAAAAGCAAATATGAATAATTGTTTTCAAGTTTCAACAAACTAAACCATTTCATTAGCATCTAAAGTGAATGCCCACTTTCTTCCATTCCCAAGGTAAGTGGGTTTTTTTGCCCTCAAAATCTGATTCTCAATGTTTTCAATTAGAAGACACATAGCACTCACTTTGGGAGATGGATGAAATATTAGCTCTATAGAAAAGAAATCTCAGCCAGAACATGCAAATTTCGAAGTTTCAATATATTTTCTAGTCTATTTGGGAATTTGTATCTTACACGTATTCATCTAGGAATCGGTGTTCATATGAGTATTTGTGGATGCCAAAAGAATACTCCTTTTAAATTGTATGATCTTTTGTGAGTTTACTAGGGGGTGCTAACTTACTTTTTGCAGTGAATAGTGGGATGTTTTCTGCTTGGTTCCCCAATGAGTATCCAATGTTCTACATCTTGCTGTAAGAGATATCCTCTGGTGCACAAAAATGATAAGACAAAATGTTTTATCATAAGAAGCAGCTTTCATAATATATGAAGTATTTGCAAACTTAACCCAAACTGCTCTATATGCACAGAGAGCAAGTTACTTATGTGTTAATTAAAATAACAAATGTATTATTTGAGAGATTGGCTAAGTTTTAACAATTGTACTCTTTCTCTAGGTATTTCTGCATAGACTGAAATATATCTGCTCTAGAATTCATATTTATTCCTACTTAGAAAGATGGCAGCAGCTGATTCTGCAGTAGGCTGGATTCAATGGTTTTTAAGTCCCTAATTTCCTGCAATGAGTTACGGCTTCTATTTTAGTATATAAATGCAAAAAATCATACATAAAATACAGTGCTTTATAATCTCTGTACAAACACTGTTTTCTGTCCTTGTAATGTTAAAGGTCAAAGGAAAGGTAAAATCTCATTTGTGTGTACTTTTAAGGAAAGAATGGATTCCCACAAATGTGGGTTCATGCAAACTAATATATCTATTTTTAGTAGAAATCAAACTAATGAAATTGGATTGAGTCACCTAATTAAAAAAACCTTTTATTTTAAAAAATAACATTCAAGGATTTTTAATGAAGACTTTAAAAGGCTATTCTTCCAAATGAAGGAAGACTTACCCGTATTTTTCGCACTATAAGACACACTTCCCCATCCCCAAAAAGTGGGTGGAAATATCTATGCATTTTATAGAGCAAATATTGCAGTGAGGAGGATAGGGGGGTTGCTGCTGTAGTATTTGCTGCTGCCGCCAGGGAATACTGGAGCCTTCACTGCCTATCAGCTGATTGGCAGTTGGATCAGCCTCCTGAAATACCACCAATCAGCTGCTCTAGGTAGTGGGGATTGCCACCACCTACCACCAGCGAATGGGTGGTGGCAGCCATTGGCGGTGGTGATCCCCACTGCCTAGAACAGCTGATCGGCAGTATTCTCGGAGGCTGATCCAACTGCCCAGCAGCGAAGGCTGCAGTGTTCCTCGGTGGAGGCTACAGACACAGTGGAGGCAGGCTGTTTGTTATCTGCTGCAAGGATGCTAGCCAGATGGAATACTAATGGATGTTGGGAGGCAGAGGTAGATTTTTTTCGTTTGTTTGTTTCCTCTAAAACTAATATGCACCTTATAGTCTAGAGCATCTTATAGTGCAAAAAATACGGATATCAAATTCAACATGAGTTAGACATTTAGATACAGCTGAAATAAATAAATCAATACATTTATTATACAAATTCATGGTCATTCAGACTTGTTTGGCGACAAGCAGATTTATCCAAAGTACTGCATGAGAGATAGTTCTTGCAGAACAATATTTGCAGTTTAATGTTGCTCCTATTTTGAAAAACTGTACATGAAAAAATATTGCCATCTAGTGATTTATGCAGATAAACCAATCCACAAACAATCCATAAACCAATCCACTATATGATACTACATTCCATGTTTGCTGATAAAGCTATAATATTAATACAAGCAATTAGATTCACTTTTTATAGGATGATTGCAGCTGTGTTGGTCCCACTGATAAAACCAAGTAGATTTTGAGGATCTTACTTATATGCTTTGCTCGGCTTTATTGGAGTTGCTTCAAATCCAATTGGACAAAAATAATGATTTTGGCAATGATAAATATATGCCATTGATTCATCTCGCAGCCCTTGTGTTAATTTTGTTAAAGCTCCCGAAGCTACATATTAAAAAGAAATTAAAACATTATGAAGATATTTTATTGAACATTAAGATGCACACTTTTAGGTTTAATATTCTTTTTTAAAAATGATAAAACTATTAACTTTGTTTCAGGAACTCTGTAATCAATATAATATAATGCAAAACAATGTACTACTGTGTAGGTAGTCCTTGCTTAGTGACTGCTGTATTCAGCAGTGCTGAAAAACAAAACCTTATGACCAGAGGAGTAATACCTCCTTAAAAAACCTTGGTCCAGCTGCCCCGGTTGGTAGCATCTTGTAAGGGCCCCTTTCCAGGGTTACAGGAGAAGATGGTCAACAGTTTTGAAGGTGGAAGAGGGCTTTATGTCCCAACAGCAGATAAAAACGGTAGAACCATCTTCTAGGAGAAGGGAAACTCTGATTTCAAACCTCCACTGTCTTGTGGCTGTATCTATTATTGGAAAAGGCTTCAGGAATCAACCTCAAGGCAAAATCCAGAGCCGGAGTCCCGGAAACAGTTTGTGACTGTGTACAATCATGTTCTGGTAACTCCTGCGATGCAGCTGGAAGTAATCGTATCGGCTCTGCCGTTCCATAGACTATTTCAGTGATGCAAAGAGGGGGGATCTGTTGCTGGGTAACAGTTTATCCCCCATATTAAATTACCCAGGCCTTGTGCTCTGGAGAGGACACTCCAGCATTGCATACAGCATTGAAACATTGGAAATGGCAGTTACCGGCTTAATAGCACAATACCGTAGTCTCTTGAGACTCAAGGATGCCAATTCAATTATGACCAATAGCTGCATATTTGATCTTCACAGTGTTCCTTAGTTATTTGATCACTATTATAATCAGTATGCATTGCTCTGTGCCTGGCCTATTTTCTCTCCCCACCCGCCCTGCAGTGTAGAGATTGGAGAAGGGATTATAAATAGCACTCAATGGGGAATACACATTGAAAGCAATGTACTAGGAACCTGCAGTCATGGTTGTGGAGCATGCTTAATGCCAGCACATTTCTTTCAATGTATATTCTCCATTGGGTGCCTGCTTCCTCTCTTTTCATCCCTTCCTCTCCAATGGAGGTAAAACAAATATTAGCTGCCTTCTTGCTAATTATCCCAGCAACAGGGTCAGCATTGCAAAGAGGGGTGGGGGAAAGGAAAGTATAATTCTGTGATTTCTCACTAAGCAACTGCTTCACTTAATACAGAACTTTTGATCCCAATTGTTATCATTAAATGATGACTACCTGCAATTTAAACCCCTCTCAAATAAAAACCTTGGTCATTTAGAAGCAAATTTTCCTGCCACAAAATTTCAAGTGAGTTACAATCTCTACAACCAAAGTGGGTGGAAGAGTGCAGATGTGGCTCTATCTCTCAATTGCCACGATTATACAATTCTCCCTTCCTGAGGTAAAGAACTCTTGTAACAGATGTTCAGCAAAAACAAGTCAAAGAAATAAAAAACTGCCTTTTCTCAATATTCAGCTGGCAATTGGGAATACAAAATCCCAGGAAAAGTACAGTATGCCAATCCTTTAAAAAAGCCTATACAAATTCAAAAATAGATATGAAACCAATTGTGAAAAATAAACAGACCCCACACCCATTTTGTCCTGCTTTTAACAGGTACAAAAAATTAATCATGTGATTAAAATTGCCTTCTTACCCGTTTCTCCAGCAGTCTTATACTTCCCATGAGGTTTATAGAGAAAATAAGAACATCCCTTTACATGGAAATAATCATTAATTTGTCTGAACCACCTGAAAAGTACAAAGTGCCAAACTGTGTATTTTAAATGTAAATTAGCAATTAAACAATAAAAACATTTTCTCCTGACACACACATATGACATGGCTAATATTCCAATTATTCCTTAGTCAGATATATGGAACAATTATAATTGGGATTGCAATCTGTGTTTGTTTTAAAGTATTTCTTCTTAGAGGTATAATACTAATAAGCTAATAAACACATTGATCTCAAATACCCTTGATTCGAATTATGGGCCCATTTGTTTCTTTCTCATTTTGAGGATTAACATTCCAAAATTCAGACATTCTTTTCTTCTGATTTCACTCTAGAACGCCCTCTTTCAAACAACTTTTTCTAATCTTCATTTTTTTTTTTGTTTAGCCAAATTATTTTATAACCCTTCCCTCTCCTCTCCCTTTTGTCCTGTTCCTCTCACAAAAATAATTCTATCAATGACAATCAAGGCTTCCTGCTTTTTTTGTATATGGCTCAAATGCAGGTCAGTCATGTGTCAAAACCATTACTACTACAAATAAATCTGTTTATAGATTAGAATTTATTGTGTTTAAAAGAGTCTACAGAGGGTCCTGGATTTATAACAGCTAGTTCAGTGACCCTTCAAAGTTCCAACGGGACTGAAAAAAAGTGACATGATTGTTTTTCACATGACCATTGTACCATCCCCATGGTCACATGATCAAAATTCAGATGCTTGGCAACCGATTCATATTTATGACAATTGCAATGTCCCAAGGTTATGTGATCACCTTTTGCAACCTTTTGACAAGCAAAGTCAACGGGGAAGCCAGATTCACTTAACAACCATGTTACTAACTTAACAACTGTAGTGATTAATTTAACAACGGTGGCAAGAAATGTTGTAAAATGGGGCAAAGTTCACTTAAAGAAGGTTTTGCTTAGCAACATTAATTTTGGGCTCAATTGTGATTTTAAGTTAAGGACTACGTGTATTAAGATTGTTTATCTACATTTCTACTCATGGTTTCTTAGAAATAAGCTAATGAGCATGCTATAAAATGGCAAGCCCAATTTTCTACATTCCACATTAGGAAAATGAGTTCCAGAATAGTTTTTAGCAGAAATGGCTAAACTGACTGCTTAAATAAAAAGGAAAAAAAAACACATCTACTTTGTTTTTACTTGGAAGCAGCTTCTGGACTTAGTGCCTGAGGTGAAAAAAAAAATAAATCTTTGATTTTGGATTTTTTAAATTATTTAGATTTGTTGTTATAGAATTTGTTAGTTTATACTATTGTATAAAAGTAAAAAGTTGATGTTCAATGTTACTTATTCTACCTTAACAAAGGGAGTCGGAAATCAATACCTTCTTCTCTACACTACATTTTTCTCTTCCCTTTTCCCTCCCCTACTTTTCCTATTATTTGCTTTTGTATTTTATATTATAAACTAATATACTGAAAAAAAAAAGTTTTTACCTCATTAACGTAGTATTTCCAGTAAATGGACCAAATCTTATTTCTTCAAAAGGTGGTTGAATGCCCAATATATGCAAAGCCTCTTCTTGAGTAATAGGTGGTAAACTGGATTTAGAAATTAAAAAGTTCAGAATATAAGCAATTGTAGAAAACAAAGATTAAGTTGCATCTTAAGTACACTAAACAGCAATAAAAGCTTCACTAGATCCCCAAAAGAACATATTTAATATACTGAAGGATAACTTACTTTCCAGTTCCCATTGTGCTATATAGGAAATTCCAGCATGAGACCAGAGAAGAAATCCCACAGGAAGTTTTATATTGCGGGCGACTTATGCAGTACCTTTAAAACAAATTTTTCATAGGCAAATTTTCATATGCTGTAATGAAAACCAGGAGGCATAGAGCATGTTGTACTTTTATGCATCTCAATTTCCTCTGACAAAAATGTCTTCATTCCCTGTCATCATGGAACTTAAATGGCACAGTCCCCCCAAAATGATTCTCCAATTATGAAAAAAATATTTAACCAGTATTAAAGTATTCAGCTATACAGAACTGTTGTAATACCAATGTTTTCAAATACTACCATCTCCGGAGATCTAACACTTTCCGTGGCTTTAATTCTTCAAGAGTATAATGCTGTGGACATTCCCTGTATTGTTTACTTTTTTTATCTACAACCGTTTTCTTGCTTCCTTGTTTCTTCATGTTCCCTGTAAACAAATTAAAGGGATTATTTCTAAATAATCAGGATATTAAAGCAGCGTATGTTTCTAACCCCTCTCCCTCAATACATATTTTTCCAGTTCAGTACTGAATAGTTTTTTCTTTTTGGCATATTCAATGCCTCCATATGTTCCATTATATTGTATGCATATTATTACCCTGTAATATAGTAGTCACGCTTTCTTCCTTCCGCTGGGACTTCTATTGTCAAACTTGAATCTGAAAGCTCCTTGGGACATGACTTTATTAGTTAAAATATCATAAATTTAGAAGGTGCAGGAGCAGATTTTAAGGCAAACATTTGTCTTTTACTTTTGAGATCGTGTACAAATGGTGACTTGCATGTGCTACTCATGACTGCAATCCAGTTTTAATGAATTGCAAGATCCTATTTTATTTGTACACCTCTTTAAGGATTTGAAGAACTTTATGACTAGAATTGTAGCAATATTATTTTCTATCTAAATAAGTAAGTTGATAATGCCAGAAATAAGAAAGAAAACCTAATTCCGCTTGAACACTGCAGTTGTGAATAGTGAGCGTGTAAGTTAATAAAATTAAGTTCAAGATATGATTTTGGCAAATTAAACATCTTTTATTTTATATAACTACAGTTGTTTCTTGAATATCGAAACTGTAATAGTACCTAATGTATAAACTAACAACAAAATGGCAGGATAAAAATATTTTCATTTCTTAGAAAAAGAAAGATGATCTAGAATGCTTAAATAAAATGACAAATGTACCTGCTCGATTTTTCAAATCTGGGGATGTATCACTGAATTCAGACTTATCAATTTCCCATGCCAATGGCAGTTTTCCAAGACTAATAGATAAACTTTCCAGGTTAGAATCATCGTTGTAAACTATATCTGAAGGTCCAGTTCGAACACTAATAAAAGCAGAATTATTTCCATCATTTAAGGCAGAACCATCTTGTAAGCAGGCACTCACTGTAGCACTTGGGCTTTTGCAGATAGACGTTACCCGATTTAAAAAAGCGTAATCTGAACAAATGGTATAAAACTTTTCTCGGGTGTGAGTCACAGGACATCCCCATGGATAATGCCTGTCCCCACCAGAACTCAGAGAGGCCCCTGAGGTACCTGGAGCACAAAATGATTTCACAGTACCGTGAAGATTAACTTCTGAAGTCTTCCTTCCAGTTCTGGGCCCATTTTCTTCAGAATCACTCTCCAATTGAGAGTCTTCAATGTTAGGCATTGAATGACCTGTAGTTTCTTCTTCCCAGATGAGGAAGGTACATCAAATCTTTTTTGTGCACTCAAACATAGTTTACGCTTATTCAATATTTTCAAGATGTATTTCAAATTTTCTGAAATGAAAAAGGAAAACATCTTTTAGCTAAAAATCCAAAGTACAAAAAATATTTCTAACAAAAACTAGGGGTTTGTCCACATCATCGGTTTTTTTCTTATCTAATACATGTTTTGAGAGGAACTTATATGAATTTCAGGCTCAACTAAGAAGATGTAAAAGTCAAGCGAAGATTTCTATTTAAATATTTAAGTTGTTTTAAACCAACTGAAAGTACATCTCCTCCCTAATTTATCAATCAGGGCCCAAAGATCTTCAGAGGAAACTCTTCCTTAGCTGATCCATGAATTAGGCAAGGAAGGTAACTAACAAAGTTTTTTTTTTTTAGTGATGGTGCCCATGTCTATATGATAGCATTATTTAATGGTCCTGGAAGGTCTGTCCAGAAATGCAATGCTATCCAAGTTAAATGGTTAGTGCCAGTACTTATATGTGGAAAAATTGCTGTTTTTCAATTTTTACTGTCAGATGGATAGACTCAATTACAATGGGAACAGGTATTCTGATGGAAGATCCAGAGGACTAGGTTAGGAACATGTCATGGAGAAAGGATGTTGTTGCCAGAAGTTGAAAGCAACCTGATGGCACATAATCAATCAAAAGTTAGTGTGATTTCAAACAAGTGTTCTTGTACTAAATTAAGAACTGTTTTAATAATGAAGCCAATCTAACCTAGTGACCTATCAAATAGGTTCATAAAAGTAATCAGTCAACATTTTTCATATCTTACTAGTTTTAACTATGCATAACCCTTTTTGTCTATAGTTTGCCATGAAGTAGAAAATACCCTATTAATTGACAAAGTAGATGAACAAAAATTTCCATGAAGATTACTAACTTCAAGATTAGTATCTATTATCCTTTTGTATATTATTTTAACTGCAGCCTGCACAGGAATTCAGTGTAGCCATAATAACACTAGGCACACCATGTCACTGTGCAAATGATATGAAGGAGGCTCATTTGCTTCAATTGTATAATATTACATAACTTGCTCCATGGTGTTCATGGAATCACTCCTTCAGTTTCTGGGTTCCTATGGTAGGCTGGCTGTCAGGTGCTTTTGTGAAACTGGTAAGCAGAGTTTGAGGGTATCTTGAGTAGCTTTCCAGTTTACCTCAAGCAAATGACACAAGATTAGACAGTTCTGAATTCAGAAATCCTATATAGCAGGGGCCACCAACCTTTTGGACCTCAGGGACCACCAAATCCATAATTTTAAATCCCAGGGACCACTAACTGGTTATGTGGGTGTGACCTAATTTTTGGGTGTGGCTTGGTGGTCATGTGATTGGCTGGACGTGGCTTGTATGTAAATATTATATTTATATAAATATTGAATTTTTTTATAAAAAAAGAGCAACTTTTACTCAAAATCAGGCAAAGCAGGCAGGCAATTATTGAGTTGCTCACAGAATCATAGATTCATTCAGAGATCTATTTATCTGCCATTGGCTAGCTCAGTGTATCACATAAAATTTGTTTGCAAGCAAACTCACAAAATTAACTCAACAACACCATGTACGGTGTGTTTAAAAGCAGAGCTGAAGATCTAAAGACTAGCTAGAAAGCAAGAAATCCAACTATTTCCTGCTCCCTAGCTAATCTAAATCTCCAGGCACAGCAGAACAGCTGATGGTTGGAAAAAGGGAAAATAGCAACTTAGCAGCCAAGTTTGCTGGGTAAGGAGTGAGTGGGTGGGGAGGGTTCCCACAGACCATGTGCGCGGAACAGCCTTGTGTTTCTGTGCAGCTTGGATTAATTGCTTTGGGCGGGTGCTCTGGGGGTGAGATTCTCTGCAGCCCACCAAAATTTTCTCACAACCCACCAGTGGGCCGCAGCCCACCGGTTGGCGACTGCTGCTACATAGCATGTTGGGTACAAATCAAATTAACCTTTCCAACTCCAGAAACATTACACTAAATGTCATTTTAAAAGCCATATCATCTTAAAAGAAGTCTCTTTTCATCTTCAAAGAAATCTCAGGATTTAACATAGATGTGGAAAAATATTTCATTTTGTGCATCACATTTCCTATAGTTTAATTCAAAGGGATATTTTATCCTACATCCCATCTAACTTTTTAGCAGCTTTTTAACACATATCCTTCCCATCCATTATTTAAGTTTAAAATACCCTAAATGCTTTAAATAAAGAGTTCTTTGAACTGGTGCCCAAAAGTGCTGGGAGTGCTAAGTAATTTGATTCAAACACATTTAAAAGGTACCAGAATCAGATGTCTGTTTTTGATCAATCCCTTTCACTAATTCTGCAAGCTTTATTAAATCCTCTCTAAGATGAAAAATACTGTGCAGTTTGAAAGGCAAAGGTTAAGTGTTCAGAAACCACTCAGTTTAACACCGCTTGTCTAGACAAACAGAAAGAGAATACAGATAATATTCTACAGTAGAAATAACTAAAGGATTTTAGTTTCCAATTAGAACAGTCAACAGTCCATCAGATCCAGCATTTTATTTTCAAACATACAGAACATCCCCACAAAAAATATTAGCCAACAAAAAGGCCACTTTTCCAGATCAGCACAGCAACAAGACCTGTCCATTTATCAGCCATCACCCCAAGTCCTTCCCCTAAGCATACTATCAAAGGAGTAAAATAATCCATTTATCCTCGACCCTGCTGCTATGGTTTTGCAGCAATACCAGAGGCAACCACGGGCACCTGAAACTCAACTCGCTCCCACTGAAGAGGAATGGAAGCAATGGCTTCCTCAACTGCACCTCCCAAAAGGTTTTGCACTCCCACGGGAGACGGTGCAATGGAGAAGCCCCGCGTGCATGCTTTTGTCCAGGATGTGGCTAGCTCTCCTCTCGCAGCGTTTCCCCCCCAGAGTTGGCCAACGCGTTGCAAATTGTGGCTCAGCCACACCTGGAGAGCCAACACGCATTGTTCTTGCATTTCCTCTGCAAGATGTCCTACTGCTATTTCAAGGGAGCTCCGACTCCTACTTTTTCAGATTCTCCCTGAAATGCATCCACGCCCTGCTTTACAGGATAGCATCTCTATCCACCTTTGACTGCACCCCGGGTTTCTGCTCCCGGCAAAAGAATGAAGAAGCACAAGAAATTTGCCCGTCCTTACTTGCTCCAGGCGCTCGCCTGCTTCTCTTCTCCTTTTCTGTAATGATTAACGCACCAGCAACTCCGTAATTTAAATGTATGATATGTATATAAATGTGAATAAATAAGCAGGCTCTCAAGATCTTCTACCGTATCACACGGGGCCCCTCCCCACCGTTCTCCATCTTTTACCTGCTTGCTCGCGGCAAGACCTCTCCCAATTTTGTGCAAGGGCGCGCATGCGCGTCACCGAGCTCTCGCTTAACGCGCGCGCTCCCCCTCCCCGTAAACCACGCCCTTTTTCCCCCGGGGTGGCTGTTGTGCATTTGGATTGGCATCCGGCGACTCTTTTCTCGTTCGCCAGAGAAGTGACGTGTGTTGGACCGCTTTGCCAATTACCTTGCTCGTCCTTCTGGCGCGTGCGGAAAAGTCGGGATCTGATTGGTTTGGGCTTGCGAGCAGGCGCGTGGGAGGGGGTGGGGGGGGAGGGACTGCCAACCTCGGTAACTTTAAAGTTTGTGGACTTCAACTCCCAGAATTCCCCAGCCAACATGGCTGGCTGAGGGATTCTGGGAGTTGAAGTCCACAACTCTTAAAAGTGGGGGCAAGGTTGTGGAAGTTCCCTTTAACGCAAAGGATTCATCCTCGAATGATGATCCGTGCTTCTTCGGGTGGGAGGCAACCGGTCACTGCAGGAAGTCGGATGGCAAGAATCCTTTTGCTTGGGGCGGTGTAGACATTTTTGTTCATCGGTAGTGCATATGAATGCGAATTAAGAGCGCGGTAGGAGGATCGATTGGATTTCCCGATGCTGCAGTCTTGTCTAGGGGGAAAAAAATCACTTTTAAAGACCTTGAAATGCACTTTTTTTTTTTAGCACGATCCTCTTTGTGGCTCCTTGAAAAATAGCTTAATTCAGTGCTCCCAAATGAGGGTAGGGTAACAGCTGAACAGCAAGGAGAAACTGAAGAGATAAAGGAGAGATCCGGATTGTAATATGTTTGTTTAAGCCATTATATTCCTTTTTAAAGATATCCATCAACCTGGTTGAACGCCATGCTTCCTAGCCTGCAAGCGAGGCAAAAACTGTCGGTGGTAAGCTTGCAAACCCAATAGCCTTTTGCAAGATCTTGCCAATATACTTTAAATTTAAAACGCAAATTACAACAGGCATGTGGGCTCCTGTGTCTCTGCTCCTGTGATTTTATGTTCTTTAGATAATAAACTAAATCAGCGTGAGATTCTCTAACAATCTTTTACAGTGCTGCAAAATTGGGAGCTTTGAAGCAGTAAGATGCTTTTTTTGGCATATTTAAAGTGCTTTATTAATATAAAAAAAGAGAATCCGATTTTCCTAAATTCCATCAGTTTTTGTCTGCCCATATAAACTCTTCCAATTTTCCCGATATCATTGGACTACAATTCCCAGCATTACTGTATGAACCTGGGAAGTGGCTCCCTGTGTGATTTTTTTTCCCTTCGGAAGAAGTTTTCTTGGACCAATGATCCTATTCCTTTCCCTTCTCCACCCCTTTGGGCTTGGCAGTGATTGTAAGATGTTACTGAAGAAAAAAGAGTGAAAGGCTGCACAGGCAAAAAAACAAAGGAATTGGGATACAGCTTTTGTTCATTATCCCCTTTTCCTCCTAAGTTATCCAGAACAAAACCAGACATTCACTTCTAGATTATTATTTTTTAATTAAGTTGAAATGATTGGATAGGAATTTTTCAAAGGACGCTTGGGAAGGATTGGAGCATACATTTAAGAAAGCATCAGGAAATGGTGTGTGGCTGAGGAAATATTTAGAGAGAACCACATAGTGCATACTTCAGCTCACTTTTGCCTAACAAAGCAGTACGCCTGGGCTCCCTGCTCCTCTGCCTGGCATTTGGTTTGTTTTGTTTCTTTAAAAAAGGAAAACCTGTAAATGTTTAGCGTTTGGCTGACTTGCTTTTTAGCTCTGGGGACAATCTCTGTAATATGTGAATCACTTTATGGAACCCAGCTAAGTCCGGAAAGAAGTTTACTATGGGGACCTGGACTGAAAGCAGGAGTTGTTCTTCCTGCTCGATATTTTTATATCCAGGCTGTGGATACTGAAGGGAAAAGGTAAGCACTGTTTCTTTGGATAACAGCTTTTTAAATGATGGGGAGATACAGGAAAGAAGTCTGTAAAACAATTCAAGGTTAATATGATTCCACTATAGACCTGCCAGTGACAATGTGGGTAGGGCTTTTTTTGTAGCTTAACAATTGTGTATCTGTTTACTTAAACTCCAGCTTCTGTATTCGTATAGCTCCCTAAACTCATATGCAGGTAGTCCTCCATTTATGACCACAACTGAGCCCAACTTTTCTGTTGCTAAGTGAGACATTTGTTAAGTGAATTTTGTTCCATTTTATAACCTTTCTTGCCACAGTTGTTAAGTGAGTCACTGCCCTTGGTAAGTTAGTAAGCCGGTTGTTAAGTGAATCTGGCTTCCCCACTGACTTAGCTTGTCAGAAGGTTGCAAAAGGGGATCACATGACCTCGGTTACACTGCAGTGGTCAGAACTTTGAACCTGTTGCCTAGCAACTGAATTTTGATCACATGATCATGGGGATGCTGCAGAGATTGTAACCGTGGGAAAAGGTCATGTTTTTTCAGTGCGGTTGTAACATTGAATGGTCATTAAACAAACTGTTGTAAGTCGAGAGCTACCTGTAGTAGACCTTGGAAACAACTGGCAACTTTTGAGATGACAAGAAAAACTAGATTCTGGGTTTTTCCTTGAAACAACAAAACCAGGCAGATTCCCAAGGTCTAATATGAAACCATGAAATTGTACACAATCTTTAGGAATCCCTATCCCATGTATGACTTATATAGTTGTTTGGATTTATGTGTAACATTTTGTGTTATTATGACAATATTCACTAGATCGATGAGCAATATGAAATCAATATCTATTTTATATAGAAAGGAAAGCATGTTAGGTTATCCTCAAAAAGTTATTTGATGATCTATTTTCAATCATATTGTTCAGGTCTGGATCCAACAGCGAAAATAATTTTAGACTATGGATTTAATCTCTTTATAGAGGCTCTAGGCTTACAGAAGCTTTAGAGATATGTTTTGTTTTCCACCTGGGTGCCTACCAACGTGTGGATTTCCAAACCTACAGTTGCTCCAGGTGACATGGCCCTTGCTAAAAAATTTAGTCGTTGAGGTTCACATATCTGGATTTTGTTATGTTTGTGAAACAATGGTATCTCTGCTTATTCTGCAGTTTTAAGGCATTTGATTTCTATATCAGAAATGTAGCCCCAGGATAACACTTCCTGAATTGGGTTCTGAGGAAATGGAATTTCTAAGAAATAATTTTAAAAGACTATCAGGAAGGATTTTCAGGATTATTCAACAACAAAGTCAGATTGCTCATTTATGTGTAACAAGTGGTTTCAGGACTCCTGAAGACTCCATTAAAGGGGGTTATTGGCGACATTCTGATGGTCTTAGTATCCAGGAATAGCTTGATAAGAAGTTCATATAGAAGATAATTCCTTGAATTTTTTCAAGAATAAGTTTTATAGGCACTGTGATACATTTTAATAAGGTAGATTACCCTTCTCTAGCTTGGCATTTTCTGAATGGTTAAGACGAGATTTCTCACCATTTCTAGCTACCATGGAAACTGAATGAATGAATGAATTTTTTATTGGCCAAGTCTGATTAGACACATAAGGAATTTGTCTTGGTGCATATGCTCTCAGTGTACATAAAAAGAAAAGATCCATTCATGAAGAATCATAGGGTGCAACACTTAATATAGTCATAGGGTATAAATTGGCAATCAAATCATAGTAGGAAACAGTCAATATAAATCATAAGGATACAACCAACAAAGTTACAGTCATACAGTCACAAATGGGAGGGGATAGGAGTGATGAGAAGATTAATAGTGACAGTAATGCAGACTAGTAAATAGTTGGACAGTATTGTGGGAATTATTTGTTTAGCAGAGTGTACAATCTGGCCAGAAACTGCATCAAAATGTTGCCTGGATGGAAAAGGGTATATCAGGCATATAAAGGTATATCTTTTGGTAAGAATTCTGAAATCTTTCCATGTGGAAATGAACCTACAGAAAAAAAAAACTTAGTTCTCCTTCTCCCATAATTGTCTTGTTTTTATCTCTTGGATAGATTTACCACCTCCCCTGGAGAAAAAGCATTTCAGGTGAAGATCACAGCACCAGAGGAGCAATTTATACGAGTGGGAGTGCAAATATTGGACAGGAAAGATGGCTCCTTCATTGTGCGATACAGAATGTATGCAAGCTACAAAAACTTGAGAATTGAGGTTTGGGCAAAAAGCAAACAGGTTGCTGAATCTCCATATATTTTAAAAGGTACAGAAATGATGCTATAATGGTGCTTGAAGCCAGATTATTTTTAAAAATGTCACCTTCAGTGCAAGGATGTACAAACCTCCTGCAGTTTAGTTTGTCTTGTTTAGAATCAAAATTTTCTTTTAATTTTCCTTTTCCCCAACAATTTCTATTCCAAGAGAGGATGAGAGTGAATCTACAACTTGAGAGGTGCTGAAAATGCAGAAATGTTAATTTTTTTTATGAATGAAAAAAGGAAAGAGCAGAAAGGAATACGGGGAGTCCTCAACTTAGTACCAGTTACTTAATGACTGTTTGAAATTACAGTGGATTTCCCCCCCAAAAGGTTCTTATGAGCTTTTTTAAAATCTCCTTGCTGCAGTTACATGATCACATTTCAGGTGATCGGTAATTAGTCTACATTTATGGCTGTTTTGCAGTTATATTAATGGTGAAATGCTACCGGTATTACCGGACCGGTAGTAAAAGAAAGCTCAAACAATCAGCTAAGAGGAGAAGAAGAGAAAAACGCAGGATTGAACCTCCCACCTGTCCCTGCACTTTTCTGTTCCTTTTCCTCTCAGCTGATTGGTGTGGCAAAGCCTAGAAAGCTGTGTGCGTGTTAGGTGTGCATGAAGTGAGTGATCACTGAACCGGTAGAGAAACTGGTAGAATTCCATCACTGGGTCATGTGACCATGTTTTATTATGTTTCCGCCAATACCAGCATTTACTGCGGAATGGGACAACTCATTGTGGCCAACTCAATGCGGGACAACTCGCCATGGCCAATTTTTCATGGGACAATTTTTGGGACAACAATTGTTTAAAATAATTTAACTTTTGTTATTCATAGTTCATTTTGTGCCTCCTTTGGCATTTTTTCCTTAATGATTCTATTCCGCTATTTCTTCAACATTAGTGCAACTGTCGTTCCTGAGGTGAATTGGACCTGATGAGTTGTCCTGTGACGTGTTTGGTCATGGCGAGTCTTACCACAATGTATTTCAACCTATTAATAAAAAATACTGCCCCAAATCTTGCAAGATAGCCAAATCTTGGACATTTCCGTATGAAGTGTTGTGCGCTTAGGGCAAGAATCCCAAAATCTTGTTAGATTTGGTCATCTGAGTATTTGGCCACTTATTATTTTAGTGCCTCTCCCAAGGATGACTTGTTCTGCTGCATTGTACAATAAGTTTGGTACTTTTTGCAGTACTGTACCCTGTGAATGTGAAAAATCTAGCCATGTAATTGAAATAAAATGAATAAAATAATGGCATTATAAGATGTAGTAATGCCTGAGATCATTGGCAGGAGTGTTGGCAAAATTCCTAGTTCTCTTTATCTTTTTTTACATTTCTGTTTTTCATTATTTTCATGAGCTATAACAAGTTATATTTTAAGGCACTTGGTAAGATGTTGAGCAATCATTGCTTGCATGTGCCACTGTCTGGATAGAGTTTATTTTTTTGTTTCAGGTCAAAAAAAATCTAAATTAATTTGGATGGAGATTACTTTGGAACTGTTAATGTATTTCATGCTAAAAGTTTTGCAGCCAAGGAAAAAATGTTGAAACTTGGACAATGGTAATGCTCAAGATTAAGTACAGGTAGTCCTCGACTTAAGGAACGCAGTAGCTCAGTGGCTAAGACGCTAAGCTTGTTGATCAGAAAGGTCAGCAGTTCGGCGGTTCGAATCCCTAGCACTGCGTTAACGGAGTGAGCTCCCGTTACTTGTCCCAGCTTCTGCCAACCTAGCAGTTCGAAAGCATACAAAAATGCAAGTAGAAAAATAGGGACCACTTTGGTGGGATGGTAACAGCATTCTGTGCACCTTTGGCATTTAGTCATGCCAGCCACATGACCACAAAGATGTCTTTGGACAGTGCTGGCTCTTCAGTTTTGTAACTGAGATGAGCACTGCCCCCTAGAAATGACTAGCATGTATGTGCGAGGGGACCTTTACCTTTACCTTAGTCCTTGACTTTCAGTTGTTAAGTGAGACATTTGTTAAATAAATTTTGCCCCATTTTACATCCTTTCTTGCTACAGTTGTTAAGTGAATCTGGCTTCCCCATTGACTTTGCTTGTCAGAAAGTCGCAAAAAGGGGATCATGTGACTTTGGGACAGAGCAACAGTCATAAATATGAACCGGTTGCCAAGCAACTGATATTTTGATTCATTGGATCACGGGGATGCTGCAAAGGTGGTAACTGTGAAAAACAGCCATAAGTCACATTTTTCAATGCCATGGTAATTGTGAGCTGTCACTAAATGGACTGTTGTAAGTCAAGGATTACCTGTAGATTGAGCCCAGATGTGGGGGGCCAAATGAAAACACAGTCGGGGTCCTTTGCTTGAGCAGTTATGTAACACACAGTTGTTTTGCTCAATCACAGAAGCTCCACATCCATTCAGAAAGGAGAATCATTCTGACAAAATGCATAATGTAACTTTAAAGTAACTGTTTACCATGAAAACTGTGACTGCCCTCAGGACCTGTTTACCATGAAAACTGTGACTGCCCTCAGGAAGATGGGAGAGTTTGGCTGGAGGTGATGAGCTGTCCTCAAGCAATTGAGCAGATTCAGAGAGATTTGGCACATTTTCCCACCATCGATCCAGATAAAATTGCCAAAGAAATCCCACAACGGTTTGGGCAGAGGCAAAGCTTGTGCCATTATACCATAAAAGACAACAAGGTACACCCTGTGCTATGGTACCACAAATGACAATGGCTGTCCTGCAAGTAAATGTCTTAAAACAAGAAACCCAAAGAATGAGGGAAAGTAGTTTCTCTAGATTCAAGGAAGCTGGGAGATGAACAGGATGCAAAAGTCAATTGCCTCTGTATATAGAGCCTTTGTACTTAAATAGTTTCTCCTATACCTCTCTACCATCGGTTTCTGCAGTGCTTAGTCATTTGATATAACAGCCATTGCTACAGTTTGCAATAATAAATACTAAGCAATTATGGAGTGCATTATTGGTCATGAACTGAAGAATCTTTCTAAGTTAAAGGCATTACACAGTAGAACCTCGGGTTACTAACGCTTCTGACCACAACCAAATTGGGTGCTGACCCCAAAAAAATCTGCTAAATGTTTCACTCTGGTCACGAATACATCCTCAGGTGGTGATCAAACCAGAGGTGATATTCAGCAGGTTCTGTCCAGTTCTGGAGAAACAGTAGTGGAAATTTTGAGTAGTTCAGAATACCAACTCTGACTGTCCCCTGCTCCCATCTATTCTCTGCCTGCCAAATCCAACTGATCGGCTGGGTCTTGTTGCCCTGCACAGGAGAACGGAGCTGGGAAGCAGGTTAGTGGGGTGGGGAGGGAATGGGGATTTTACAGTATCCTTCCACTGTCACACCCACCAAGCCAAGCCATGCCCACCAGGCCATGCCCATAGAACCGGTAGTAATTTTTTTTGAATCCTACCACTGGATCAAACACAGCCGCAGTGATTTTCCCTGCCATGGCAATTTCCCCTGCCATGCCATTTTTTTTTCATATGCGCATACACAGTCAGTCTTGCTTCCTGTCATGTCCAAATCAGGTTGTGACCGAAGTCCTGGAATGGATTTACGGTCGTGACCGGAGGTTCCACTGTAATAGGAATAATAGAAGTTACTTCAACGTCCGGGGTATATGGAACCAGTTTCATTCCTTGCTGACTGGATCCTTTCTAATCCAGTGGAGTAGCGTGATAATTTCTATCACCTCAGCCAGCATAGTTATTCTTGCTGAGGGTGATAAGAACTATGCTCCATGCCTATTGTAAAAAGTATCAATTTGGTAAGGATGAACAATAATTCTAATGAGTTTCATGATCCAAAGTTACAGAAAATTTTATGTTTTTCTTATGTTTTTTTGTTTTGGAATAGTAAGAGAATGGAAATGAGCCTACTTTGGTTTTGAAAAGGAAAAGAAAATATCCCTAATTTGTGATTCTTGAATTACTTTAGATTTATATAAAGACCCATGGTGAACATGTTGGATTCAGAATTTTCATGGATGCTATTTTACTTTCTTTGACAAGAAAAGTGAGTATTTCCTTTAACTATGTTATAAATCATTTTATTTTTAGCATTCTTCAATTTATATTGAATCAATATATCTTCTGCCATATCCAGAGTTCAGTAAGAGTATGAACAGTGAAAATTAAAAAAAATGAATGGAAGGATGGGGAAAGCTCTAATGCTTTGCATGTGAACAGCTTCTTGAGTTGTTTTCCCCTTTTAAGATTTTCAGCCATGGAATCCTTCCCAAGGTCTCTTTAAACTTGTTGAAATTAGTTCTTTTAAAGTCTAAGACACTGATTGTGTCTGCATTTTACTGAACTCCAATATGACATGGTCACTCTCCCCCAAAGTTCCTGCAACATCAGTCCCCTTTATCATTTCTTCTATTAGTAAGAATTAGTTCCAGGATAGTTGTTCTACTCCTGCCTCTACCTTTAGGATGACAAAGTTGTCAGCTGGTTTAGTCAGGAACCTGTTCAATCTCACTTGATACATATTTTGTTCCCCAGTTGATATACATTTGTTAACTGATTAGCAAAAAGTTCACCTATATTTTTTTGCTTGGTTGGGTGGCCTGTATTATACGCTTGAAATAATGCCATTCTTTTTTCTTTTTATATTGACCCATATGCATTCAAGGAGGTTTTAATGCTTGGTTTTATGCATCTCTGTTGAGATGCAATGATCTCTTACGTATAATGCAAGTCCACCTCCTCTTTTTTTTTTTGATCTGTGTCTAATTTCCTTCTGTGGAAGGAAAAGCTACCGATTTATTTTTCTAGTTAGACACGTAGATGCTCTCTCGTGTTTTGCCCACTTGGATGCTTTTTTCAGCATATTGGATAATGCATCACTGGGAATGAGGCTCCAAAAATCTCCATGTTATATACTGAATATTGAATCTCTCCTGTATAAATGATCTAGCCAAGTCTCCATAAAGGATTTGTCATAAGTATTTCAGATATAAAAATCCAGCTGGCTCAGCCAAGCTAAAGTTGTTCATGTTTTTAAATAAAACAAAAATCCTCAAAGGATGCAGAATGAGTAATAGCAGCATGAGGAATCTATGGCCTCCCAAATGTTACTATATTAAAACTCCCAATCTTCCTCTTCCTTAGCCATGTTGACTGCTGGGAGTTGTAGTTTAATCTCATCTAATGTGCCATGGCTCCCATCTAGGTCAAGAAAAGAGAATTTTTACCACCTGCATCAAAATGAGAAGTGCAGAGGTGTGGTTATTTATGGCAGGGGTTTCCAAACTTGACAGTTTTAAGACTTGTGGACCGCAACCCCCAGGATTCCTCCTCCAGTCATGTTAGCTCAGGAATTCTGGGTTGAAGTTGAAATCCACAAGTTTTAAACTTGTCAATTTTAAATACCCTTGATTTATGGCATACATCTGCAGGGGTGATAGAATTTCTGCCAAATACTTGTTATACACTTGCAGAATTATCCTTCCTATTTCCCAAGTCCTCAAAGTCCACTTTAAAGTTGCCTAAATAGTCCCCCCAAAGCCCAGCCCTACCTCCATGACTGAATGGTTGACAAAAAAAAAAAATATCTGGGCTGCTTTGATAATCTTCAGGTGTATTGTAGCAGCAGGACACTATGAAAGTGGGCATATTTAAATGGTAGAAAATAATCACTTGCCAATTAGTTCTGCTGTCTCAGCCCACTTCTCAGTTCTGAAAAATATATCTTTTCTCTTGTTATCAAAGGAATAATTTTGGTAGCTGTTTGTGGGCCTGCCACATTGAGATATCTATTGTTATCCAAATGATCAATGTCAACTCAATGGCAATAAGTTCAATGCTTCTTTATCTAATTAAGGCAGCATGCTGGAAATACAAGAGGTTGTGTGTGTGTGTGTGTGTGTGTGTGTGTGTGTGTGTGTGTGTGTGTATACCCATTCCCTTTTAGTGGACATATATTGAAGGAAAACATGACATTGTTTTAGTGGTTTGGAGGTTTTCCTTTGTCTCCTCTGGAAGGAAGTGAGAATTTTTGGAAGTTTGCACAATGGCAATTCGCATAATGATCTCAAAAATGAAGCTACGCATAGTAGAGCTGTTAGAATTGTCAGACTGCCAACAACGACACCCAGGTTCAAACCTTACTTGGCCAAAAATCTCGCTAGTTGATTTTGGGGTTGCTTTCTACCAAAACTATTCTCATTGTTATTAAAAAGATAAGCCTTGGGTCAAGACTGAAACTCTGGCTGCTAAACCTAATAAAAAGATGGGATGCAATTTTAATTATTAAGTGAATCCTTTGAAATTATAAAAGTAATGAAGTAAGAAAGAAATACTTTCTTCTTTTCCTCACATCCTTTCCATACATGAGTATTTGACCCTCTTCATAACAATTAGGCATGGATTAGGATACATGGATGTGTTTCTGAGTTTCTTCACAGAGATTGAATAGGAGTTTTGGGTCCTAAGTTGCTCAGCCTCTCTCTTGTTCATTCCTAGTGCATTAGTTCCAATCTGGATCAGACCTCCTTCAACCACAACATACAGAGAGACTGTAACAGATTGGATTTCCATGTTTGAATCCCTTGATACTCAGACATTCATAAAATTCAAATGACTCATCTGTTTAGCTATCCCTTCAGGGGCAAAAATCAGTTCTCTTTTGTGGCCCGTATTATAGAACAGGCTAACCTTTTCCTCGCCACGTGCCTCCACCCATAATGCAATGTGTGTATGACCCTCCTGCACCCACAGCGCATGCACATGTGACCCCCTGTGTGTGCACCACATGCCTCTGTGCATGCACACGTGACCCCCCACACACACCATGCACCTCTGCATGCGTGCGTGCCCACCATGCTACCCTCCCCTGCACATGTGCAGCAGATACCCGACAATCAGCTGTCGTGGGGGGGCATGCACATGTGCAGTGCAGCTGTTCTGGGTGATTTCACATGCCGGCAGAAATGGCTCTGCGTGCCACTTCTGGCACCCGTCCCACAGGTTTGCCATCACAGTTATAGAAGTAGTCTACATGAGCTTTCCTCATCACATGTTTGACTTCTTTTTAACTGTCATCTAACACAGGGGTCCCCAACCACCAGCCCATGGACCAGCACTGGTCTGTGACTTGCCAGAAACTGGTCCACGGAAACAAATGAAGCCCCATCTGCAGGATGCATGCTGCAGCACACGAAACCACACACTCCTTCAGTCCACGAAAAAATCTTTCTCCAGAGAACCAGTCCTTGGTGCCCAAAAGATTGGGGGCCATTGATCTAACAGCTTATATTACTATTAAGCCTATGAAAGGCTTAATGCATTTCTTTCAATTTTTGCTTTAAACAAATCAAAAGATGAAAAAAGGAACAAAAAATCAATCAATCTCACTTCATAAACATATAAGCCAACTCTGCTGTAAGTAAATATTGGCTGGCACGTTGGATTACTGATCTTCTTATTTTCTATCTGGTAAGAGCAGACCAAATTTATTTCTGCTCATTGAAAAAATTCTGTATATTCTGGTAATGCTAGACTGTGTACACAGTTCATGCTGGGCTATGACCAGGGGTTTTGAATCTCATCATTGAAAGAATAATACAGTACTTGTAGAAAATCTCAAAATACCACTCTGAATAATTTCAGAGTAACAGACTAGTTAGTAATAGAGCCAAGCTACTACGACACATAGAGAGAGAGAAAAGTTCCCTTAGGACGGGCTCCAGCACGAGTCCAAAACTTGTTCCCTGTTTGAACAGGAGGCAACTTTAAAGGACTTTACAAATTTGAAGTGAAGTATTGCACTTGACTTTCGAGAACTTATTTAAAAACCTTTGAAAGGTTGATGCGTAGTTGCTGAAAACTATAGAGTGGAACTATAGACCAGTGGTCCTCAACCTTTTTTGTACCAGGGACCAGTTTCATGCAGAAACACTTTTTCAAGGACCAGCAAAATCAATTCTTCCCCAATAGTAAAGGGCTTCTTAGCTTTAGCTAATATAAAATATATATTTTAATCACGATTATTCATTCTTTGAGGCCTGGTATAAAATGATCCACGGACCGGTACCGGTCCGGGGCCCGGTGGTTGGGGACCCCTGCTATAGACTACTAGATGGCATTGTACTCATAAATTGTTTGGCTTTGAATTAAATATTCTCTTGTTCGTTAAAGAGATAGTAAATAATGCCTTAATATTTTATATTTTTTTTTGACAAAAACAGTTGAGCAAATGCAGATTTGACAAATGCATTGATTTAAGAAAGTAACTATTTTCATTCAGTTATAAAGTTGAGAATAATAATCCTAGCCTACACTGCAGTATTCTAAGTGATCCAGTTGAAGAGAAATATATAGCTCAAAGTTGAACATGAGGTTCTCTGAACATGTACTTGCACAAATGACGTAATAAAATGTCTGCAAGCAAACAGCCAAATTCAGGGAGCACCAAAGATACCACTATTCTAAGTGTAATTTACACATAGCATTTAAATAAATATCGTGTACCAGTGGTGGGATTCAAATTTTTTTACCACCAATTCTGTGGGCGTGGTTTGGTGGGCATGGCAGGGGAAGGATATTGTGAAATCTCCAGACAGAGGTGGTATTGGTGGGTTCTCTGAACTACTCATAATTTCTGCTACCGGTTCTCCAGAACTGGTCAGAATCTGCCATGTATACCACCTGAATACCACCTCTGCCATGTACTGATTACTGTTTAATGCAAAATTTTGATGTTTTTTGGCAAATGAATAAAAATATATGCCAGAAAATTATGGAAGATAAATGAAGCTCAGTAATTCCAACAATACATAATATGTTTGCCAATCATCTTCTACAAGAAACATATCTGCCATTTAATGTTCCAGTTATGCTCTCTTAAATATTCAATGGCTAGAATCCACTTCAGAAATTAAGCATATAGGAAAAGTTGGTTGCTTAGAGCCACTTTATAAGGGAGATGGGCAGCATAAAATTTAATAAATAAAATAAAAAGTTATTTTATTCTTATTTGAGGAACTGGTAACTTCCAAGAATTTTTTGACTGCCATTGGGAGAAATTGAATAAGCAAACAAGTAAATAAAAAAGAATATTAAAATACAAATCAAGTCTTTTTTTATTGGTTTAGGTGAAAATGCCAGATGTAGAATTTTTTGTGAATTTGGGAGATTGGCCATTGGAAAAAAAGAAATCTTCTCAGGATGTCCAACCCATATTCTCCTGGTGTGGATCCAATGATTCCAAAGATATAGTAATGCCAACTTACGACCTGACAGATTCTGTGTTAGAAACAATGGGGCGGTAAGAATGTCTGTATTGTTCATAGGAAGTTCTTAAAATGTTAGCTGAGCATGATTGGTTTCCATTTTAATCTATATCTACAGTTTATTTCATGAATTTAAATTATTCTACTATTAAGTCTCTCCTTGAGGTGTCATCCAATCTGTGGCATTTCTTCTTTAGTCCAGAGTTCTCCAACTTTTTTGGCTTTACATATCAACGGGGGGAGGGAGAGAGGGATGGCCCTGGGGGGGGGGGGCGCAGGGCAGGTTAAGCACACATGCACATGATCTACTCTTGTGAGTGGGGATGCCCTTGCGCATGTGGTTGCCCACTACTGGGGCAAGTGGGTATGTGCATGCGCAATCGCCCACCACTTCTGTGGCCTGGTTCCAAAGGTTCAAGGGCCCATAGTGGGCTGCAGCCTGGGGTTTGGGGACCCCTGCTTTAATCCTTTCACTAAGAAACATCGAAGGATGGAAAAAAGAAAAGCTGTTTATGGGCAAAACCTTCCTCCTGGGTGTAGGACCTTCCTGAAACTTATGCCCAGAACTCCCTCTCTTATGAACATTTTGCCATTTTTTTCCCCCCTAAGAGTCAGCCTGGATATGATGTCTGTTCAAGCAAATACTGGACCGCCATGGGAAGAGAAAAACACCACAGCAATCTGGAGAGGTCGTGACAGTCGAAAAGAGAGGCTTGAACTTGTGAAAATGAGCCGAAAGTTCCCAGAAATCATCGATGCGGCCTTTACCAATTTCTTCTTTTTCAAGCATGATGAAAGCCTCTATGGCCCAATTGTGAAACATATTTCCTTTTTTGATTTCTTCAAGGTGCATCCATCCATCCATCCATCCATCCATCCATCCATCCATCCATCCATC
>BLBF01000073.1:27747721-27774615 GCA_015471245.1 Laticauda colubrina
ATCCATCCATCCATCCATCCATCCATCCATCCATCCATCCATCCATCTATCTATCTATCTATCTATCTATCTATCTATCTATCTATCTATCTAATTTCATTTTGGCAGAATGTATTGCAAAAATATATTGGAATAAAATAATAAAATCCTCCAGTTCTAGTATTCTCAGAACTGAGAAGGCTACTGGAGTAGATAGAGCAGGGGTGTCAAACTCAAGGCCCATGGGCCAGATCCGGCCTGTGCGGTGCTTAATCTGGTCTATGGGACCGGCCTGGAAATAGCAAAGAACCAGCTTGCAGTGACTCTGGCAGCCAAAATGGGGTACAGGGGAGCCTCACGTCCCCCGTTTTCGGCTTCCAGAGAGCCTCTGGAGCCCAGGGAGGCCATTTTTGCCCTCCCAGAGGCTCAAGGAAAGCCTCCGGAGCCCAGGGAGGTCAAAAATGCCCACCCCCCGCCACAGTGCAGGAGGCTGACTAGGGTACACCCACCATGGCCACGCCTACCCAGCAAATGGGCAGAGAACACTTTGCTAAAATTTTTGAAGCCCACTCCTGCATGGGGCCAGTCACTCTCTGAACCCAACATACCTCACAAGGTTGTTTTGAGGAAAATAAGAGGAGGAAGGAGTATGAAGTATGTTTGCTGCTTTATTTATAAAAGTAAACATAATGCCACTTGAAGTGAGGCCCACTCCATCTTCATGGCCTTCTGAAAAGGGCCTGAAAACCCAAAAGGGCATCCCATTCTGGAGGCGAGTAAACTATAAGATCCCACTTCCTCCACCCTGTAAGTCCTCGACTTACAAGTTTGTTTAGTGACCATTCGAAATTACAATGGCATTGAAAAAGTCACTTATGACTATTTTTCAGATTTATGACCATTGCAGCCTCCTCAGAGTCACATGACCAAAATTCAGACACTTGGCAAGTGACTCCTATTTATGACAGCTGCAGTGTCCCCGGGGTCATATGATCCCCTTCTGTGACCTTCTGACCAGCACAAAGTCAATGGGGACATTAGATTGGCTCAACAACCATATTACTAGCTTAGTAACTGCAGTGATTCCAGTGGTGGTATTCTACTGGTTCAGCCTGGTTCAGCCAAGCCGGTAGCAGTGGAGACCAAACTGGTTCTCTCCGCTGCTCTGCTGACTCTGCTGTTGGGCCCGCCCACCCGCACGGGCTCTGATACTCCCCTTTATCCTCTGAATTTGAAGCGTAGCTGCTTTGCGTGGCACAGAAGAGTGCTGTGTGGCAGCTGCTGAAGCAACCGGGATCGTGCAGGCTTGCAGGAGGTGAGTTAGAATGCCTCTGTGCCTGCGCAAACGCCTCTGCGTCTGTGCAAAGTGTGCATTTGGCGCACACACACAAAGTGTGTGCATGAGCGCAAAACGCATCCACCAAGCCACGCACACCAAACAGGTGGTAAAAATATTTGAATCCCACTGCTGAGTGATTCACTTAACAATTATGGCAAGAAAGGTCGTAAGGTGGGGTAAAATTCACTTAACTGTCTCACTTAGCAATAGAAATTTGGGGCTCATTTGTGATCGCAAGTCGAGGACTATTTCTATTGCTTCTTTTCTAGTTTTTTGTTAATTTTTAATGCTCAATGTGTTAAATGTTTAACATTCTAATGGTTTTATACTGCTACTTTATGATGATTTAAGCCGGCCAGAATTGCTCACAAGTGAAATGGGTGTGTGTGTGTGTGTTTGGGTATATATGTATGTATGTATGTGTATTTCAGTTATCCCATCTACATAAAATGTTTTGAGAAATCTGTGAATGGGAGAGATAGAAATGCTATATTACATTACCGATGCTTTAGATACAGATTTCTTTGGTTTTAAAGTCGATTGCTGTTAATAAAGGAAACAATTTTGAAAATCAAGAGCTACATTGTCTTTGCTCAGTAACGTACAGTCCTTTCAGTGTCCATTCCCATCAACCCTACTTATTACTTTGCTGGCAATAACGGATAAATAATGGGGCATTTAGAGTTCCACATGTTCTCCACCCCAACTTACAATATAATTGAATCACTTGTGAAAGTTAAATTGTATGGATGTGCTCCTTGTCCCTGTGCTGAAGAGAACTGTATGTAATTGGCTAAAATTGCTTATTTACCACACTTCCAGTAGGAATTTGAAGTTTGATAACCAAATAATGGGTGGAATGATTCTATCTGTGGAATATCCTCTATCCAGATATTCCGCAGACATTTGTCAAGAGTTCAATTCTTGGGTGGGTTTGGGGAGAACCTCCACGAAAATTATGTTTATTAATTGTATGGTTTGTATTTTGCAGTCTAAATATCAAATTAATATTGATGGCACAGTGGCTGCATATCGGCTGCCATATTTGCTGGCAGGGAACAGCTTAGTGCTGAAGCAGGATTCCATCTACTATGAACATTTTTATAACGAGTTACAACCTTGGAAGCACTTTGTTCCATTTAAGAATGACCTGAGCGATCTCATGGAAAAACTCCAGTGGGCGAAAGATCATGACGAAGAGGTAAAGATGCATTTAATTAACAAAATTCCATTGATTGCCATGTTACCAATCTTTGGTATTATGAAAGAGGATTACTTCACACAGAGGGAAATTGGTTATATTTAGTTTATCCTGTAGCAGTTGCCAGTGATAACTGTCATGAGAACATTTCAGAAACTGTTGTTGATCTTGACTGGCGGTGTCTTTTCAAGGTTTGAGGCAGAAATTGTTCCTTCCTCAGCTTCGCTGGCCCTGTGATGACCCCGGGGCATGACACAAAAATAACAAAGTCACAGAAGTAGAATAAATTCCCTTTAATGCCTCCAACTTGCCTCCAATGTCTAATTATCCTCAGCTGGACATCAGACTCTTCCAAAAACAGTCTACGAAAGGCAGAAATGCAGTCTGAACCCAAAGTAAAGATAATTAGAAATTAAAAAAACCAACACAAACCACACTGAAGTAATTAACATGGCAGGCCAGGTTGATAAATTGCAGACTTTCAAAGCATAACGCAGCAACCATAGTTGGGAGAATTCTAAAACCCAGATAAGTCTTGACCAAGAAAATGCACACTTTGCTTCCAGCAAGGAGCTGTGTGCAAACGCCCCATTTATATCCTATTCTCCCAGCTGCAACTAATGAAAGGGATCAGGGACTTTTTCTCTCTCATAAGCCATGTTGCTCCCTTCTCTGTTCCTGCATGCCCTAGGATGAAGAGGGGATGGCCCTGGGTCTTCCTCCAAATGCCCAGCTAGACTACCCTTCCCCTGTTTCTTCCACAGCCACCAGAGCCGCACTCCCACTCCCACGCCCTAGGACCTGCAAAGCACAGACTGTGATTCAGAGGAATCTGACTATTCAGAATTATGTTATCTAAATCAGGGGTGTCAAACTCAAGGCCCAGGGGACAGATCCAGGCTGTAGTGTGCTTAGATCTGGCCTCTGGGCCCATCCTGGAAACATCAAAGGACCGGCCCACGGTGCCTTTCAATGAAAACAGAGCTCCATTTTTGCTGTCAGAGGGTTGCAGGAGGCCCTCGCAGTTGACAACAGAGCTCACATGGCCCTCCCAAGCTTTGTTTTCGCTGGCAGAGGGTTACAGGAAGCTGTCGCAGCCGAAAACGGAGCTTGCGAGCCCGTTTTCGCTGGCAGAGTGCTTGGAAACCACAGGCGCCCCAACACGAGTGACTTTGAGCTGGCCATGCCCACCCTGGCCATGCATATCTGGGGCTCCCAAGGTCGAGCATGACCCTGATACAGCCCTCAATGAAATCGAGGTTGACACCCCTGATCTAGATCATTGTTTTGTAATGAAGTTGTCTCTGCTAACTGAGGTCACCCATCAAATGAAGGAAATATCATAGATATATTTTGATTTTTCTGTAGTAGTTGTAATATGCTGTAGAATATTTTTGGAAACTTATCTAAGCTGAGATGTTCTTAAAAGTATTTCCACTACCTATAAATTTCTAAAATGTAATATGAGCAAATCTGTCTTGTGCAAGTAATAATGTCATGTATGGATTAGGGTAGCATAGCAGCTTGTTTTAGGAATGGTGACAGGCCTCTTTTTGAAAAGCTGCCCACAATTCTAAAAACAGAATCGTAAGAACTGCAGAATTTAATGGAATGACTTCTACTGGAGGATGGAAACTTTTGAAAACATGAAAGATATTTTGAAAAAAGATAATAAATCAGATAAACTTTGACTTACTAAATTCAAAAGGAACAAGAGAAAACAAATATTACTTTTATTTTACATGGCAGTAAATATGTCTCAACAATAGAGACAACAAATCCATTCCTTAAATATTTCAAATTTTATCCCAAACAAATTTGGGAAAAACTGAAGACTAACTAGATAAACTACAGCTTACGCAACAAAAGAAAGTTCTCAACAAACCAATTACTGAAAAGAAAACGAAGCAACACAAAATTGAAATTGAATCATCTGGGATCAATGTTCATAAGACTTTCCAGGAAACTTGTCTGATGATTTGATTTGGTTTATATAGTGTGCATCTCACAAAAATCAATATAAATATCAAATGCAACCACACATACTTCAGCCAAGAGACCAAATCAGTCTCAACGTGGCATTACCATTAACAGAGGTAATGAATGATAATCAACAATATGAAAGACTTCATTCTTCCTGGAAGGAAGCTTTAACTTCTCTGATTTATACATTGGGGAACTACCCAACTCCTCCAAGATTGCATATATCTATTTCAGTATTTAATGTGGCTTATAACCTTTGTATGGCAATACTTGGAAAGGATCGTAAGTGACCTTCTAACTGAATTAATACACTCTGATTGGACTGGCTTTGTCTTGAAGAGCTATACCATTTGAGTGATAATTTTAGATGCATTTTGAATGCTATTGACAATGAGAATCAGAAAAGTAAGAAAGTGGCCAAGATTTTTCTAGATAGAGAAATCTGAAAAAGGTTAAGTGTGATATGAACTTTCTTACATAGATATGCCTATATGGTGCTGTCTGTTGTATGGGTGTATGTCTTCTCTATAGCAATAGCACTTAGACTTATATACCGCTTCACAGTGCTTTACAGGCCTCTCTAAGCAGTTTACAGAGTCAGCCTATTGCCCCCAACAATCTGGGTCCTCATTTTACCAACCTGGGAAGGATGGAAGGCTGAGTCAACATTGAGCTGGTCAGGATCAAACCTCTGGCAGTGGGCAGAGTTAGCCTGAAATACTAGATTCTAACTACTGCACCACTAAGGCTCTTATAGTGGTGTCTTCCCTCTCAAATGACATTTACCCTTAAAAACCAGGTGGATCCTATTCCATCCCAGAAGACCTGGCTTTTCTTCCAGGGTGGTTGGAACCCTTTGCAGACGTATGACATGTTTATCTTACTGACTCAGACTCTGCTGTCTGATTATTGCCATTGTTATGTGTTTTTGTGTAGTTGTTGTTTGCTATGAACTTTCTTGGTCAGTGTCCAAGTTGAAGCAAGCAAATAAACAAGCAGAGTTATGAAGTACCAGGCACTAATTCATTTGCATGGCAAGAACTGTCTGAATTATCATTTTAAGATTGGAAAGTATTGTGAATTTGGTACTCTGTAACATGAGCACAGTTTTCCTCCTCATCCCATCCTGTGTGTTTATTCTGGAACATCAAGCCTAAGGAACTTTTTTAAAAAAACTTGAAATGATATCACGATTTTATATTTATTTCACAGATGACAGCATCTGTCTGATTTAGTATGGGCTTTGGAAATAAACAGATCAGATTTGGTTAGTATTTTGATGGAAGATATCCAGGAAATACCAGGGTTGTAGGCTAGGCCAGGAGTCAAAACATTATTTAAAAGAAAGCAGTGTCAAATCATTCTTCGGCTGCTGCCAGGAAGACCATATGGATGCATCCATCAAGTCAAATGAGTTGAGCTTGATTTGAGGAAGATTGTCCTGTCATGTAAAACTGAATTTAGTTTTTGATTCATACTTCTCATTTGGTATCATTTATTATGGTCTTCTTGTATGCTATTGTGATGATCCGGAGCATGGCACGAAGGCAACACAGTCAGATAAGCAATAAGAGTCCCTTTATTATCTCCAACTTTGCCCCCAGTGTCCAGGTTACCTTCTGAATAGAGAAAAAATCTGCTAGGAACAGCCTTTGACTGCAAAAAATTAAGTCCAAAACATGAGCAACACAAACTGTAACTTAAAGTCCAAACAAGCCAAGCTGAAGTAATTACTTTGGCACGGCAGGAGCAAGAATTTCAGATTTGAAGGCATGGCAAAACTCACACAGTTGGGAAGATGCTAGGAACACAGATAAGCCATGACAAGACAGGATAAAGTCAGGTTTGCTCCCAACAGCCTGCCTTTCTTATCAACTGTCTTCCCAGCTGTGGCTAATGAAGAGAATCAGGGCCCTTTCTTTCCCCGTAAGCCACGCAACTCACATTGCTCTCTTCTCCATTCCTCTCTGTGGTCCCTTGGATGAAAAGTGAGTAGGCCTGGTTCTTCCTCTGAACTCCTTCTCCCTTGTTCGGACTTTGCCCTTCCCCAGCTTCCTCCATAACCAATGGAGCCACACTCCCACTCCCTGTCAGCTGTTCATCTTCCTCCTCAGATTCAGACTCTGACAGGGGCATAACAGCTATGAGCTTACTGGTGTTTTCTTGTTCGTGTTTCATAGCCATGTTAGGTTGATTGGTTTATTTATTTATTTATTTATTTATTTATTTTGTTCAATTTATATAGCTGTGTATCAGGAAATGACATTGGGTGGCACTGATAATATTACAGGTGGTCCTCAACTTACAGCCAGAATTGAGTCCCAAATTTCTGTGGTTATGTGAGACATTTGTTAAGTCAATTTTTACCCCATTTTATGACCTTTCTTGCCACAGTTGTTAACTGAATCACTGCGGTGGATAAGTTAGTAACCCAATTATTAATTGAATCTGACTTCACTCTTGATTTTGCTTGTCAGAAAGTAGCAAAAGTGACTTTGGGACTGTGATGACCCGGGGCATGGCAGTCAGATAAGCAATAAGAGTCTCTTTATTATCTCCAACTTTTCCCCTAATGTCCAGGTTACCTTCGGCAGGAGAAAAACTCCTAGGAACAGCCTTGGACTGTAGAAAATTCAGTCCAAATCAAGGTTCACACGAACTGTAACTTAAAATCCAAACAAACCAAACTCTTCCAAACTCTTAATTAGTTTGGCAGGGCAGGAGAAGGAATTTCAAACTTGAAAGCACAGCAAAACTCACACAGTTGGGAAGACACCAAGAACACAGAAAAGCCACGATGATACAAGATAAAATCATGTTTTGCTCCCGACAGCTTGTTGCGCACAGCTTGCCTTTTTTATATACTGTATTCCCAGCTGCAGCCAAGGAAGAGAATCAGGGCCCTTTCCTGCCCCGTAAGCCATGCAACCCACGTTGTTCTCTTCTCCATTCCTCCCTGTGTGCCCTAGGATGAAGAGGGGGTGGGCCTGGGTCTTCCTCTAAATTCCCTCATGTTCTACCTCTTCCCTGCTCTGCCCAGCTGGACTTTGCTCTTCCCCAGTTTCCTCCACAGCCAACGGAGCCACAGCCAACGGAGCCACACCCTCATTCCCTGTCAGCTGTTTGTCTTCCTCCTCCGAGTCAGATTCCGACAGGCATGACAGGGACACAGCAACGGTCATAACTTTGAAACAGTTACCAAGCATCTGCATTTGGATCACCTGATCATGGGGATGCTGCAAAGGGCAGCACAGTTGTAACTGTGAAAAATGGTCATGTCTCATTTTTCAGTGCCATTGTAACTTTGAACAGTCACTAAACAAACTATTGTAAGTGGAGGACTACCTGTAAATGGCATGTTCGTGAAGCTCCTGCAAGAAGAGAAACAAACTCAAAGCACACCAAGAACCAGCAGGTCAACTCTGAGCTACGTGCATTCTCCACTGTTGCTAGCATTACGGCTAATTAAAGAATGCTAGTAGTTTAATATTTCTTTTTAATTAATTCTTCCAGTTTGATTTATTTTGAGCTGTGCTCCTTGGAAACTGATTAATGTGTAGATGGGAACGGGTGGAAAAGGAAATTTAGGAAAACTAAAGTTTAAATATGAAAACACTTTAATTCAGTATTTATTCCATTTGTCTTCCCCACTCCATTTTTCTTCTTATTAGGCAAAGAACATTGCAAAAGCAGGACAAGAATTTGCAAGAAACGCTCTCATGGGAGATCATATATTCTGTTACTATTTCAAACTATTTCAGGTCAGTTTCATTTTTCTTTGGTGAACTTACAATGAAATCTGCTGAGATAGGTAGGGGATTAATAGTGGGCCCCAGCTTTATTTCATTTTAAAAATCAGTACTTCATTTTGCTATCAGTTAAGGGACAGCTTGTTTTGAGTTTCTCTATGAGAAAGTGAAACTACCAAATGCATAAGCTAATTGAAGCCTCTTCTATCCCCAGTAATTTCTGAAAGCAGAAAATAATAGCATTTTAAGATTAACAGTTGTATTTATTTTATTTATTTAACTTTTTTAAATTTGACCCCACTATTTTTATTAGGTGTATCTCAATAGTTAGGTAGAACTCCAGAAAAAGTTATTGGACCTCAATAGCAAATAGATACTTTTAAGAAATATGATTAGAGTGTTGAGAGTTCTTTTATCTCTGAATGATAGATTATCAGCCTATCCTAGGAATATTATCATTAGATGTAGAGTCATCTGAGGGTGAAAAATATTCTCCATCCTTGATGTTAGTTGTCATAGCTTTCATTGAAAGATCTTGTGTGAAGGCAACAAGTCTTTGTGAGTTGAGCACTCAAAGAGGTCTCCATTTTTTTGATGACCTTCATTTATTTAATTCCATCAATCTCCATATTCTGTCCAAAGAGCTAGGTCAATATATTGACTTTTCTCCTTCCTCATTTTTTCTCAACACAACAACCTTAAGTAAGAGATCAGGTTTCCCTCTCTGTAGCATTACATTATTGGTTACCTTACAACTCATAAAGAGCAGGATATCACCTGAACTAGATAATTGAATTCGTTCATGCATTCCCAAAACAAATAGGTACTTTCTCTAGGCCCATATTTATTATCTCTAACATGGTTTATTTTATGGATTATGCATTCAGCTACATTAGAATTGAACCCAGACTGTCTAAATTATTGGGAAACTTTTAAAAATGCATCAGTAACAGTTTTATTGGTAGAATCTGCAAGTGAATATCTTGGAAATGTTATGTCACAGGTGTCAAACTCGCCGCATCACGTTGCCATCACATGACATTTTGTGATATTTTCTCTCCTTCGCGGAGCTGGGGTGGGCGTGGCCTGTGCCTGATGCATTCGGCCCGCGGGTAGCCAGTTTGACACCCCGAGGTTATGTCCTAAATTCACATAAGTGTTCGCTAAGGATGCATTTGACCTTCTACAGATCCCTTTCCAAAGAGAGGATGGGGTCTTCAAAATAGCTGTCAGCAAAGATTATAAAGAGCTGAATTTTAGAGAGCCTCTTCTAAAACAGAGACTGTGCATTAACAGAAGTGATGATATTTCAGCAAGTCACCTTGTTGTGATGTTGAATCTTAAAGAATCCAAATCTCCTAAAGTAGTGTGGGCCATTTGTCGTACTAAGACCATCCCAGGTTTTATGTGGTACGTTCAGGGCCCATACTGAGAAAGTTTTCTGGAATTCTGATGAGTGAAATAGATGCTGAAAGCATTGGGAAGACTTTTGACCCTTGAAAAGCTACTTAAGCCTGTTAGGGATAACATTGTTCACCTTAACTAGTTTAGGTGAAATAATAACTATGAATCATAGTTAGTGTATGTTAGAGTCTATACAGCTTTAACTGGGAAATAGCAATTAAAGGAGTGGTTAAGAAAACAATATAAAAGTAGCAAGACTACGGCTTGCTCTCACTCTCTCTCTGGCTTTGATGATCCCTGATTACTGCTTGGAATCAAGACTGCATTTGCTCGAACGGGAGAGACAACAAAGGACTGATTTGTACGTGAACTGACATAGGATATTCTACATGGACTTTGCTAACTGAATACCCCTGAATGGACTGACTACATGGTAAATGAATATTGGACTGTTATTTGACTATGCCATAAACTTATACTGAAATAAAATATATTCTTGATAGCACAAGCGTATCTGTTATTTTTACTGTATGTTAATAAACATGCAAGCTTAGCTCACTCATTTATCTGTGTGCCTATCTGACTAACGCTGCACATTCTGTTTAGCTTGTCTACCTAACCCTGGTTGGGGAACCCAGGCTTAACATTGGTTATGGGCCCAGAGGCTGCAAAGTCAGTTTAACTAGGTTAACCAGATTTATGTAAAAAGTGAGAGTTTGTGTTGTTATACATTACAGTAAACAGACAGCTGTGTTTTATTAATTATATTTTTATATCCATATAAGAAAACATGGCACAAGTCAATTTACAAAGTTTGTCCCTTATATCCAAGCTGGATGGAACAAACTATGTATCATGGTCTACAAAATGTAGTCTACTTCTACGAAGAGAAGGTCTGTGGAACATAATTGAAAATCCACCAAACGTAGAAGAATGGGATCCAGAGAATGAGGAAGACAGACTAAAGATAGAAGAATTTAAGCATAAAAATCAACAAGCCATTTGCATAATTGCGTTAACCTTAACTGATCAACAGCTTGTTTATATCCACGGAGAGAAAACGGCTTTTGGGTGTTGGCAGAAGCTGAAGAGGATTTATGTTCGAGATAATATTGGTGCTCACATAAATCTAACACGGAAGCTTTTCAGGACGCATCTCCAAACAAATGGTGAAATGCTGAGTCATTTAAAAACTATGCAAAGCATTTTCCAAGAATTACACGAGAAAGAGCTTATTTTCTCTGAACAACATCAAGTTTACATAACTCTATCTTCCCTTGATGAAAGTTATGATAACTACGTAACTTCACTTGAAATTTTGCCAAAGGAAAATTTAACTTTAACTGATATAACTGGCAGATTGATTGAAGAGGCCAGAAGAAGACATCAAAGAGATGAATTAAGGAGGAAGCAAACTCAAAAAGAAGATAATAAACCTCCTACTGCATACGCAATTAAAAAGTGTTTTAATTGTGGAGGAAGAGGACATTTGGCAAGATTTTGTAAAAAGACAAAGCGCCAGAACGCTGGCCAGAATACTAAAAATCATCAAAAGATAAATAAAAATTTAGAGTTAGCCATGTATACTAACGGAGCTGTAAAAAATAATTTATGGGTGGTTGACAGTGGAGCATCCCATTGTATAACAAATGATAACAAAAATTTTATAAAAATGTGCCAGAGTACACAGCAGATATCGTTAGCCAATGGCTGGAAACCGAAAGCTAAAGGTGAAGGTATAGCATATTGTTCTTTTATAAAAGAGAATGTAAAAATGTTATATGTACCACAACTTAAGTTTAATTTAATTTCAGTTAGAATTTTGGTTAAAGTAGGATATGTAGTTACATTTAAGGGAGATAACTGCATACTTGAAAAAGAAGATAAGAAAATTACTGCATCTTTAAGAGGTGGATTATATGTGTTAAATGATGATGGTTTAAAGGTGGCTGACACAATTTATGAAAATAAGAAACCTCATGACGAATGTATTCACTTGTTACATCGAAGGCTAGGGCATTTAAATTTTAAAATGCTTAAGAAAACTGTTGAATTGTCTAAGGGAATAAGTTTGAAATCTTGTAATAAGTATTTGCAATGTAATGCCTGTAATCAAAATAAGAGCAGGGTCATACCGGCTAATAGATTTGATGGATTTACTACTAAAGAGCCTTTAGAAGTAGTATTTGCTGATTTAATAGGTCCGAAAAAACCAAGTGTAGGAGGAGCTCGCTACATACTAAGTATAATGGATCACTATTCAAGATATGGGTTTTGCTATTTAATGAAGAGCAAAACTGAAACATATCAAAATCTATTTAATTGGCTAAAATTCGCTGAAAGAAAAACCAAAAAGAAATTAGTAACTCTCATCACAGATAATGGTACAGAATTTACAAATAATAAATTTAAAAACAGACTAAGACAGTTAGGTATTCAACATAAAATGTCTGCACCATATAGGCCACAACATAATGCCTTTATAGAGAGAAGAGGCCAAACATTACAATGGCACAAACTATGATGTCTGATTCAGGATTACCTGACAATTTATGGGGAGAAGCAATAATGTGTGGTAATCATATATTAAATAATGTTGTTAATTCAACAACAGGTGAATTACCATTCACACTGTGGCATGGTACAAAACCTGATTTAAGTTACATGCACACATTTGGAGCACCAGCATGGGTGCATATCCCTACACAACTTTGATACAAAGGACAGCATAGAGCTAAAAGATTGATTTTTGTAGGTTATACATCTAATCATCGATCTTATAGATTCTGGGAACCAGGTACATCTAGAGTTTACACCAGTGCTAGTGCAAAATTCCTAGAACATGTAGGATGGAATAGATTAGAGCAAGATTTAAATAATGAAGTATTTATTGAACCCTACAAAAGGCAGAAAGATGAGATTAGCTATAAGAAGAGTCCAATTAAAGAAGAAGTCCACGAAGAGCAAATAGGACCAGAACAAGAGGAAATAGTTGATCAGGAAGAGTTACATGATCAAGAACAATTAATAGAGGAAAGTCCACCTGTAAGTCCTATAATACCTAGACGTACTACACGTGTAACTAGACCACCTGATAGGTATCAAGCAAGTATAGTTTGCCAAGTAACTAAAGTTCCAACTAGTGTAGATGAACTTAGGATGTATCCTGCTAAGGATCAGGAGAATTGGCAAAAGGCAATGGAAAAAGAACTAAATTCATTAAAGGTAATGAAAGTGTATGAAGATGCCAAATTACCTCCAGGAGAAAAATCCATTGGGTGCAAATGGATATTTAAAGTAAAAACTGGAAATGATGGGACTGTTACCCATAAAGCTAGGTTAGTAGCTCAAGGATTTAATCAAACTGCATCTGATTACGATGAAGTTTTTGCACCAAGCCTTAAAGCTACATCTTTAAGAGCAGCATTAGTGTGGGTAGCTAAGAAAAACTATGTCATTAACCATTTAGATGTAGAAACTGCTTATCTACATGCACCATTGCAGCACACTATATATTTAAGAAAACCAATTGGCATAAATGAAAATAAAGTATGTAGTAATGATTGTTGGAAACTCAAAAAGAGTCTTTACGGGTTGAAACAATCTGGGTTTGAGTGGAACCAATATATTGTGAAAGAGTTAAACAATATAGGTTTTAAATCTGGTTTAGCAGATCCGTGTGTGTTTAAAAGAGAAAATAATGGAACGGTGTCATTATTATTATTATTTACTGATGATATTGCTTTAATAACTAAGACTAATAATGAAGCTAATGAGATTATATCATTATTAGCCAAAAAGATAAAAATAAAGCATTTAGGTGAAATTAAAAGGTATCTAGGATTGACAATTAATAAAACAAATAATGGTTTTAAGATATCTCAAGAAGATAAAATTTGCCAATTAATTAAAACTTATAAGATGGAACTTTGTAAACCGGCAAAGACTCCAATGAGTCAGGAAGTTTGCCAAACTAATGATCAAAGTCCCAAATTTGATAAGTCCATTTATCAATCTTTGATTGGTAGCTTATCATATATAAGCAATTGGTCAAGGCCAGATATAGCTTATAGTGTAAATCAGCTGGCACGTTTTAATTCAGATCCTAAAGAATGTCATTGGAAATCCTTAAAAAGAATATTGAGATATCTTAAGGGAACAATAAACCATGCATTATATATAGAACCAAAGGGTGATTTGAGTCTTAGTGCTTATGCAGATGCAAGTTTTGCAACTGATATAATCACTAGAAAATCAACATCTGGTATGGCTATATTATTTGGTAAGACACTAATAAGATGGACGTCAATCAGACAACAGCATATTAGCTTATCTACGATGGAAGCTGAATTTTCATGTCTGTCATTATTATGCACTGACTTGATTTTTTACAAACAGTTATTGTTGGACATGGGTATAACTGTAAAAGATTCCATTATTGTTTACGAGGATAACCAAGCAGCTATAAAGTTAGCGACTAGTATTGCTGTAAAAACTAGATCGAAACATACTGACCTAAGATATTTGAATGTAAGAGAATCAGTGAAAAATGGATTAGTAAAATTGGAATACTGCATGTCAGAAGAAAACATTGCAGACCAATTTACAAAAGCTCAAGGAGCAATTAAGTTTAAAGAAAGTTGCGAAAAATATTTTCTAAAGATGTAAATGATTCATAGTTATTATGTAACCTAAAAGGGGAGAATGTTAGGGATAACATTGTTCACCCTAACTAGTTTAGGTGAAATAATAACTATGAATCATAGTTAGTGTATGTTAGAGTGTATACAGCTTTAACTGGGAAATAGCAATTAAAGGAGTGGTTATGAAAACAATATAAAAGTAGCAAGACTACGGCTTGCTCTCTCTCTCTGGCTTTGATGATCCCTGATTACTGCTTGGAATCAAGACTGCATTGCTCGAACGGGAGAGACAACAAAGGACTGATTTGTACGTGAACTGACATAGGATATTCTACATGGACTTTGCTAACTGAATACCCCTGAATGGACTGATTACATGGTAAATGAATATTGGACTGTTATTTGACTATGCCATAAACTTATACAGGAATAAAATATATTCTTGATAGCACAAGCGTATCTGTTATTTTTACTGTATGTTAATAAACATACAAGCTTAGCTCACTCATTTATCTGTGTGCCTATCTGACTAACGCTGCACATTCTGTTTAGCTTGTCTACCTAACCCTGGTTGGGGAACCCAGGCTTAACAAAGCCTTCTCAAATGCATGGAAAGATTCCGATGTAGAACTCAAGGGTTGTTGTTTTTTTGCCCCTTTAACAACAAGTGGTCATTGTTTGCAGGAACAAGACAAAAATATTCTTTATTTCTTTATTTTGTTTCATTAGGATTATGCCAAACTACAAGTGAGTGATCCCAAAGTGAGGGATGGCATGGAGAAAGTGGTACAGCCTGATGATGATCTCTTCCCCTGTAATTGTCACCGAACAAAGGTATAGCATGTACAAGTTAATATTTTAGGAGTTGGTTGTTGAATATCCTGACCTGTTGTTAATGAGAACATTGTTATGCCACTCAGGCTCTTAGCTTCATAACATAAATGTTGCAGTGCCAAAATGGATTTTTTCATTGCTTTTCTTGTACCAGTAGGGAAGGAAGGAAAGGTTCTAATAAATCTAAACTAAATCTGAAGATATAAGCTAAAACCTGCCAGGGTCAAGGAGAGGAATGGTTTGTATATTCAGAAAAAACCAGAATTGATGGTATTCTACATAAAGAAACTATATTATCTGATCCTTTACTGATTTGAAACTTGTTTTCAAAATGCAAGGCTGTGACTAGAGTCAAAATGTATTCCTTTAAATATCTATTATTCCCCTAATTAAATTGTATTTCCAAGATGAGATGAGGATATTACAAATTAAAAACAGAGGCAAAAGCTATTTAAAAGGGGAATTGCAGCAGCTTCTTCTAAATATCTTTTGCAAAAGGGAGATTTATGAGACTTATACGGACATATATATATAAAGTTTTCGCGGATACTTACATGTATGCTGTTCAGCTTTGTTCGGGTATTTTCCCACGTCATTGTAGTTGTGCTTTTAAAGTTGTAGCAACGTTTTGGCAGAATCTCATCTGCCATTATCAGGCTTCTGTATTGTGTTCATCTGTGAGTCAGACTTTCACAGCCGTTTCAGTTTTAAATTTAAATTAAATTTAAATTAAATTAAATTAACTCAATACAGAAGCCTGATGATGGCAGATGAAATTTTGCTGAAATGTTGCTACAACTTTAAAAGCACAACTACAATGACGTGGGAAAATACCTGAAGGAAGCTGAACAACACACAAGTAAGTACCCGCAAAAACTTAAGAAAATATCTATATCTATATCTATATCTATATCTATATCTATATATCTATATATCTATATATCTATATATCTATATATCTATATCAATATCTATATACATATACATATACATACATACATACATACATACATACATACATACATACATACATAGTGCATCACTTGGGGACATTGCTATGGTCCCATAAAGCTACTCTAATTGATATGAACAAGCATTGAATTCTAAGTTCTTTCCTCATCTTGACATCTACATGTCCCAAATAACACCTACAAGGAAGCCTTACTTTTCTTTGAATTCAGTTTCAGATCGAATAGATGGATTTTATTCTATTGTACATTTTTAAATTATTTGATTCTTTTTATTAGTTTTTATTGTTTTTTATTTTAAATATGGTTTACATTCTGTAAGCTGCCTTGAGCTGCCATGGGCGAATAGGCAGCAATGTAAATTCAATAAATAAATAAATAAATAAATCCCGTTATTGGAAAATATGTGTTAACTACAAAGGGAAATGGCATAGCAGAATAAGGTATTTTAAAACACATACAAAGTTAAATAATTCAGTGTTATAAAAGCTTTGATATCCAAGTTTCATCTTACTTGCAGGTCAAAGAAGAACTCTGATGGGACAGAGGAAAACTTGTGACTGGAAAAATTTATCTCATCACCTTCTGAGGGTAATAAATTACTAAGAGTGAAATCATCTGGATGCCCTCTTTTGTGCAGTATTAATACAACATTGCTTTTTATAAGCTCTTTTTTAATAAAATAAATAAATATTCTTTCCATAAATTTACGGTCACTTTTATTTGAAGATGAAGTTTGAACATCCTTTTGATTAATTATGAATTTATTACAAAACAGCTAGTATATAATAACACATTAGATATCTGTAGTGGTAACATTTCTAAATATGGAGAAACTGTATGGATGTCACTTAGAGCAGGGATTCCCCAATCCGTGATCCATGGACCACTACTGGTCCGTGGCCTGTTGGAAACCGGACTGTGCAAGTGGTGGGTGAGTATATAAAGCTCCATAGGCACATTCATGGGATTAAATTACACACATGAAAACATCCTCTCCCTCCCGCTAACACCACCAACTGCTGCTGCTGGTGGTCTCCAGAGTCAGAAAGGTTGGAGACAGCTGACTTAGAGTTCAATTTGGGCACAACAAATTTCATTTTAAAACACTGGTATATCTAGCTCAAATAACAAACCATGGAGGGCCCTTATATCGTGTCTAATATCTTAACTAGGGGCGGGCTGCTAGGGGTTCGTAGTGGCTCGGGAGAGCCCCTAGCTAAGCTATGCAGTTCAAAAAACCCGCAAATCCCACTCCTGGCTGGTGCCACCCACCCTGCCTCTCCCCTCTCAGGAGTCCCCTATACAGCCCGTTTTGGATGTGTAAGTGTAGGGTGCGCACAGAGACTTGGGGAGGGTGGAAAATGGGCCTCCTCGAAATTCGGGAAGGCTGGAAATGGGCCCATTTCTGGCTTCCAGGTAACCTACAGAGCCTGGGAAGGCCATTTTTGCCCTTCTGGAGGCTCAAGAATAGCCTCTGGAGCTCAGGAAGGGCAAAAACGTTCCCCCCATGGTGCAGGAAGCCAACTAGGCCACGCCCACCAAGGCCATGCCCACCCAGCAACCGGGCAGAGAACTTTGCCAAAATTTTTGAAGCCTACCCCTGGTTATAACCATACAGAATCACTAGCTCTTAGATGATTTGTCCAAAAATTCAAGTATGGATAACTGAGAAAAAGTAAAAATAAACTGCTGTAAAGTTTATTTTAAAACTTCAAGAACATATCAGTAAATGTTTTAATATTGTGCCCCGATTAATATGATTTTTGATCAATGTGATTAGAAGGCATCATTCTGCTATTTTAGGCACAAGAGTGTTAGGAGAAGTGTAACATGCTAAAATTATTATGCTTTTTTTTTCTTCAGTGAAGTTTTTCCCAAAAGGAAACAATATTTATGATGTACATTAGAAAACGCAATAAACCCAGAAAAGTTCACTTCAGAGATTGCTATCCAATATAAATTACATCTATTTTGGGTTTTTGTCAAAATATGACTCTTGGATTCCTTGTCTGCAAATCCTATTCAGCAGTTAACTGCCTATAATGGTATGCTGCATCCCCATGGCTCATGATCAAAATTCAGATGCTTGACTACTAGTTCATATTTTTGATGGTTGCATTGTCCTGGGGGTCATGTGATCAGCTTTTGCAACCTTCTGACAAGCAAAATCCATGGGAAATCCAGATTCAGTTAACAACCATGTTATTAACAACTGAGAATGATTTGCTTTAACAACTGTAGCAAGAAAAGTCGTAAAATGAGGCAAACCCACTTAATAAATATTTCTCTTAGCAACATCAATTTTGGGCTCAATTGTGATAGTAGGACTACCTGTAGAATATAGAAAAACTAGCCTCAAGGTCATTTCCCACTTGTCTAATGATTGTACAAGCAGGTAAAATCAGGTTTTGTGTCCTCTTTTGTACATCTGATAACTCTCATCACATCCGCAGTCCCAGAAATGAACAGGATGAGGGAATTAATGAGCAGTAAACCTTCACTTTGAAGTTTAGTTTGAAGTTTTGGTTGATAGGACAAAGATACCAGGCTTAGAATGAAGCTATTATTATTTTGGCTAGCCTGCTGTGTCACAATAGCAGCGGCATGGAAACACATTGAATGACTTGCATTTGTTAGAAAACAAGGAATGAAATCAGGTCTCAATATATCCCAATGTAAACCTTAATTTATTTGCAATCATTCATTGCGCTGCTTATAACAATAAAGTTTATTGCTGTCTATAATTTCAAATCGTCCCTGGAATAGTTTCTTTCATACAGCCATCTGGAAATTTATGAAATTAAGCTTAACTGAATGTAGTACAATTAGTCCTTATGTTCTTCCAGCTAAATAGGTGAATATTCTTCTGTTCCAAAATGCGCTTCCACAGAAACATACTCATTCTCTGATATTTAGGAGAGTGTACTGCAATTATTCAATATTCCTTTATTCATAAGCCATCAATTTTCCTACCTCTAATAAAAAATCCAGAAAGTTGTAATCATTTAACAAGCTTGAATCTTCCTTTAAAAAAAAAGTTAAACAGTGTGAATAAAAGGTAAACATTAATACAATGTTTTGTGGCACATAATCAAATAAACAATATTTACCATAAATAATAAAAAATAGAATTTTAGTTCAAAATATAATGCCATTGGATAGGTATTTAACATGGACAAGTAAAGGTAAATGCATAATTACGCAGAGAAACAAATGTTCCTCACACAATTGTTTTAAAGAACAGTTGTGATTTGTTAAATTTAGGAGAGATATAACTATATGTTGAACAAATACAAATACTGCCTATATAATGAACTATTAAAGTCATAAAAGGACTACACAAAAATAATAGCTACTTTAGAATTTTTTAAAGCATCCAATTTTTTATGTTCTCTAGAAAGCAAACTTAATTTTCATAACACAACTGTTTTATTGGCTTTAAGCCAGGGGTCTCCAACCTTGGCAACTTTAAGACTTGTGGAATTCCTCAGCCAGCTTTGAAGTCCACAAGTCTTAAAGCTGCCAAGATTGGAGACCTCTGCTTTAAGCCCAATGGATAATGTTAAGGCTTTTGCAGGTGAATCACAGACAGAGAAATTCATTCAAGGGTGTCAAACTGGCAGCCTACGGGGCCACGTCCACCCCAGCTCCGCGAGGGGGGAAAATGTCATGATACATTGCATGACGGCAATGTGATACTACAAGTTTGACACTTGGGCATTAGATGCAAAGTAGTTTACCTAAGAAACAAGGTCAGAAAATTATGTCATCTGATGCTCCATGAGTAATAATCACACCATAAAGTAGCACCTTGCTGGGAATGCAAAAAAAAAAAAAAAAAAATCCAGTATCTAGGCTTTTGTTTCCAAAAGGTACTTTCATCTTTGTCTAGAAATAGAAACACAGAAATCAAGCTGCAAACAAAAATATAGGGTGGAACTATATTCAAATGCAAAAGAAAAAAAGATCCATTTTGAAAAGCAAGAAAAGTGTAGGATTTTCCCCTCCCACCCCGTAATGATAAGACATTCTTGAACTGAGAAACGTCTGTTCCTTTCAATCACAATTCAGAGACTCTAAGAGCAGCAGACCATATTAACAGTCTATGAATATAAGAATAGAGCACAAATTTAAAGAAAAACACCAGCTTGAGAATCTATCCTTATCATTAGTAGCACGCTAGTGAGATTTAGGAAGTTCCTTTCAGGCTATTTTTGTTTCATAAGCATGCCAGGAGATGTTCTTTCTGAGTACTCGGAATTTTTGTGAATTATTACATTTCATAATTTTAACAATCAGACTTACAGTTTTGTATACAACTGCTGGAAGATTTAAAAAAAAAACCAAGAATTTGGTCATTTAGAAAACACATATGTATTTGGTCATAGGACATTTTTAGAATCTGTTTCATCAAAATTACCTCAGTGGAAAACATTCACAGCTAAATCCTAGCAAGGGTCTTCAAACTTGGCAAGTTTAAGACGTGGACTTCAATGCCCAGGATTCCTGAGCTAACATGACTCAGAGGAGGAATTCTGGGCAGTCTTAAATCTGTCAAATTTGAAGACCCCTGTCCTACAATGTTTGATAAGAATTGCCAGACAAAAGGGGTGTAGGGTTGCAGCTTTGCATGGCAATATATTCCGACAGTTCTAACATATTTCTGCGTGGTCACTCATTTTCTTTTTATAATCTTGCAAACTAGTGATCCAAAAAGTCTGTCTGTAAATAAGTGCAGTAAAAAGAGTCAGATGTTAACAATGCAAGAATGGATTGTTCCTTGTATGAACAACTATGCTGCTGAACACCAAATTACTGAATGCTAAACTTATTTTGCATTCTTTGATCATGATGATAAATGCCATCCCACTCATTTTCTCTTTGTGCAAATACATTTTCTACTGGGTGTTTATTAGACATATGTTGCATTCAACCAAAGTCCGTGTTTCAGCAGATGTAGCACGCCACTCTACAAGGGATAAGATAATTTCCCAAGTCCTTGACTGGGTAGGAAGCGGATGGTCAAGAGGTCCTTTTGCCACTGAATTCCTACCATTTCAGATTCACCAGCAAAAGTTATCTTCCCTCTAGGGTTGTTTGCTCTGGGGAAGTAGAGTAGTAAATCCCCAAAGACTGCAAATTCCAGTTTTGAAAGTTTTACATGAGGGGCATCCTAGAATAGTTAGAATGAAGGTATTGGCACACAGCTATGTGTGGTGGCCTGGTATGGATGCCCATCCATGGGTGGGATTCTACCAGTTCGCACCTATTCACTAGAACTGGTTGTTAACATTCTAAGCAGTTCGGAGGACCGGTTGTTAGAAGAAATTCCTGGCCTAATCCTGTAAGGAAGGCAGGAAGGAAACATTCTGGTGTTGCTTACAGAAACTGCCTCTCTGTTAAATCCTGATTACATTCTTGGCAGGACTAGACTTCCTGTCTCTGGAACATCTCTTGAGTTTTTTTCCTCCTTTGCTGGTACTTTGCTTATGTGGAGTGATCATTCAAAGTTACAATGGCACTGAAAAAAGTGACTTATGATCATTTTTCACACTTATGACTGTTGCAGTATCCCCACAGTCATGAGAGGCCAGGGGAGGAGATGTTTGCATACATTTAATATCTATAATTTGCTCCAATATCTTTATTTTGTCAGGGACCTTGGTGGTTTTCTAGTCCAACCACCTGCTCAAGCAGAAGACCCTATATCAGGGGTGTCAAACTTGTGGTGTCACTTCATCAGGTGATGTATTGTGACTTTTCCCCCCCTTAGCTAAATTGGGGCTGGGCATGGCCGGCACATGATGCATCTGGCCCATGGGCTGCAAGTTTGACACCCCTGCCTTACACCATTTCAGACAAGTGACTGTCCAATCAAGTGTATTTGGATCAGGTGTTCAGACAGTTATTTTGGGGCTTCATCATTATGTAGAAACCTGCTTATCTCATAGTTAAACAATTTCTGGGACAGAAAAGTGTCCAGAGATTTTAATGTCAAACTGACTTTATATCAATGGAATCTATTAAGACTAAGTGTCCAACTTACAGGGCCTGTGAAAGGCTTACTGGAAAAGTACCATGTGGGCTACAGAACAAAAACTTCTTGTAGTTAATTATTCTTGTTAAATTAGGAGATGCTGAAATGCAAAGACAAGCTGAGAAAAAAGAATTAGCAGAGAAAACATACCCATTCAGAAAGGAAATGTACACTACCCTGAAACCTTGTTGCTTTTGAAATAGTTATAGTGCATTTATAACATCTATACTAACAAGTAAATGTCCCTGAAGTTATTGAAATTTGCTTCTGGGTAAAATACATAGTGGATTAGAAAGATATACACAATGAAAGATCAGAGGTAAAGATATAAATGATATTGAAAACAATTGTAAATATTTTTGAAGCATAATAAAGTTGACATGGGAGCAAAGAACAGAGATCCTGTGATGTTAAATAGGTGTGCAACTAGCAGAAATTTAGTTGTTCTTTTGGTTATTAATGGAGAAATCACCATTTACCGTATATCTATTGGACATCATATTTTGTATGTGTATGTGCCTTATCCTACTTGCATTTTATTTTTCTCTACTGGGGCTTCTGCCCTTTTGCCAGAGACATATTCCCATTCTTGAATTATATTACACAAATGTCTCTGTGGAGCAGAGCCCTCAAATAGTCATAATCTTTCCCTGATAAAACACATCCAGAACCAAAAACAAGATACAGAAAGATGTCAGAAACAATCTAAAAATCAACAGTAACAATTACAACCAATTTTACATGGGACAAACATCACATCAATTAAAAACCAGCTGGCAGTCAAATGCCACAACCCTAAATCCTTAATCTCTACCCACACCAACATCAACTAGCACCAGTTTGATTGGAGCAACACAAAAATCATGGGCCACATGACCACCCACCATGCTTGTGAATTCACCAAAGCCTGGCACTTCACAAGCAGTTTCATCAACTGACACATTGACTGACATCCAGCCTACAAACCTTCAGAATTCAAATCAACCTCATAGCCTACCAGAGACAAGATTCAACTTTTTTAACAACTGGTTCTGTGGATGTGGCTAGGTGGGTGTGACTGGGTGGGCTTCTTCCTCCTTTTTTTGCAGCACCCCCTCTCAGTTTTTTTGGCTTCCTGGGCCTCAGGAAAGCCTCCTGGGGGGGCATTTTTGCTCAGAGAAGGCTTTCCTAGGACCCAGGAAGGAAAAAATAGAGCATAGGGGGTACTGTGTGCCCCCTCAGGCTCCTCCCCACATGCCCCTTTTTACCTCCCGGGCCTCAGGGAAGCCTCAAGGGTGAAGCAGTAAGACAGTGAGGGGGATCCCAGCACAGCTGATTATCGGAACAGCTGATCATTAGGAGAGTAAAAAAAGGAGTGACTGGACTGGGAGAACACAGTCAGCAATGTTGGGCATGCACACAATGTTGCGCATGCAGGATAAGGACTGGGATGGGATGGGAGGGGTGGGTGGAGAGAGGCAGGGCCAGCCAAGGGCAAGATTTGCCAGTTATCCAAACTGCACAGAATCATAACAACTGGAACCAGTCCGAAGCTACATATATTCACCACTATTGCAGATTAGATGCATTGTTAGTATAGCACTTGACAAATAAAGCACTTGTTAAGACCTCACTTTTGACAGCCAAGTAAAACTCATCCATTTTTGTTGCTTCTTTGAAATATTCCCTTCGAGATGAATTATGCATTTAAATCTTGGAGCTATGCACATCTAACATCTTGAGGGCTCAGTAATATAACAAAAGCTAATTGTCTGCTTATAGCCATATTTCCTATTCTGGGCTCATGTGAATAAGCTAGGCTTTAGGTCAGAAATTTTCTCAGAAATGTTAAGTTAAATAAATGAATAACACCTCCAGTTTATCTACTACTTCCATGATGGCGAACCTTTGGCATGCGTGCCACAGGTGGGACGCAGAGCTATTTGTGTGGGCAGGTGAGCCCCAGGCAAACTTTCCTCACTGTGCATGTGCCAGAGATTTGAGGGAAGCCTCTGCAGGCTTTGTAGGCCAAAAAATGGGCCCCTTTCATCACTTCCGCTATTTCTGGAAATACAGGAAGTGATGAAACAGGCCTATTTTTCAGTGTACAAAATGTGCAGAGGCTTCTCTCAAGCCTCTGGCAGGCTGAAAAAGGCCTCAAACGGGTCAAAAATCATGTGCATGAGCAGGTAGCATGTGGGGGGTGCACGGATTGCCTTCTGGGTGCTGGCACATGAGTGCGCAAGCGTGCACACAATTTTTGGCACAGGAGCCCAAAAAGGTTAGCCACCACTGTATTACTTCATAGTTCTCTGGTATGGAATATACTTGATACCACCTTCCTTATTGGTCCTCTTACTTCTTAATAGCTTCTTAGTTTATGTTGGATGAATTTTGCTTATTGTTCCACAAGTTAAACAAGTTGTTTTAAGGTAGTTGGCATTTAGATTTCTCAGTTAGATGTTTCTTTTTTACAGGTGCTCTTACTATAAATTTATAACAATCTAATAAGCTTGGCTGCATTTGTCAGCACTTTGGCAGAAGCTACAGTTCTTTGCAACACAGATGTTAACATAATAATTATATTATTGTTGTTGTTATTCCTATTGTTATTATAAACTTTTATTCATTAAACATGAAACACAGTCAACTGAACCTTTAAAAATGTATCACAAATATCATTGACTGGCTCTGATGGTTGATACGGGTTGTACATTATTATTGCTATTATTACTATTATTATGATGATGCAATGTTATTCAACAATAGCAATATTGTGGTAATGCATTATACAGGTGGTAATGTTGTTCAGCTGCTAAGTCATTTCTGACTCTTTATGACCCTACAGCCATGCTAGGCTCCCTTGCTCTCCTTCATTTCCTGGAGGTGGCCCAAATTCATGTCCATTGCAACGCTGATTCTGTCTAACTCATGGCTGTTCAACTTGCGGCCCACAGGCCGGATGCATCATACACTGGCCACACCCACGCCCAGTTAGGTGAAGGGGAGGAAATCACAATACGTCACACGATGCCACCATGACTGCATGAGTTTGATACCCCTGGTCTAATCAATCTCATCCTCTGCCATCTCCTTCTCTTTTTGCCTTTAATAGGGCAGTAATAACTTATATATAAATAGATTATAGTACTGTGCTTCAGGATAATTGAATCTGATGTGAATTCTGACCTTTTATTTATTGATTTATTCATTTTTGTCAATTATTTACAAGATAATAGGTATAAGTAAAAACATAGTTATGAATACATGGATACTTAAAGGAAAAAAAAGAAACAATAGGACAGGGATGGTCGGCACGTTGGTGCGCTTATGCATGCCCCCTACAGACCTCTTAGGAAGGGGTAAGGTCAATAGTAGACAGTCTAAGGTTAAAGTTTTTGGAGTTTGGGGAAGAAACCACAGAGTCAGGTAGAGTATTCCAGACATTGACCACTCTGTTGCTGAAGTGGTATTTCCTGCAATCAAGTTTGGTGTGATTAACTTTGAGTTTGTATCTATTGTTTGCTCTTGTGTTGTTGTGGTTGAAGCTGAAGTATTCACTGACAGGTAAGACATTGCAATGTATGATTTTATATACTATACTTAGATGCACTTTACAGAATCAGAGTAGCAGAGGGTACTTACATATCATTGAATTGACAAGCGAATTCTTTCATTAACCTTGCAAAAATATATAAATGCCCGAGCAAATAATTTCAAGCCATTCAATTTTTAGGAAAATTGAATGGAATAACTGTTTTCACTATTACCATTATGAAGACTTGCCTTGATAGCTACATTGTGTCTAGATGAATTTTGGACTGCGTTGTGCATAAATTAATTATGATTGTTTTACTGAACCATCAGTTATTATCCTTTGTTATCATCCTTGTTATCGTAGAATCAAAACCATGTGAAGTATTACTACCGCTTTGTAAAAGCTTAGTAAGGCCACACCTAGAAAACTCTATCCAGTTTTGGTCTGTATAGTATATTATTTATTAGGCCCCACTTTTTTCTTTTGTCATTATTCTTCTCTTAAGCTGCTGTGAACCCTTGATTAGGCCATGAGGTTGTCATGTATAGTGCACAGCATTGTATGCATGATCTTGATACTTAGTGTCACGCCTTGTGGACTATTGTTCACAATAGCATGTTATAAAAAATAAATAAATAAATGGTCACCACATTATAAAAAAGATGCTGAGACTTTGGAAAAGTGCAAAGAAGAGCAATTAAGTTGATTAAAGGACTGGAAACAAAAACATATGAAGAATGGTTGCAGGAATTGGATATGGCTATTCTAGAGAAAGGGGGAATATGATAGCAGTATTCCAGTATTTGACGGCCTGCCACAAAGAACCACTGTGCTTATGAAATATAATTTTAATTTCTCAGATAATAATACTAGAACTGGAGAAAAACCAATAAAATTAAGCAACAAAATATTGGGTCTTCCATTCTAGACAGAGAAGGAAATTATGTACATCTAAAGTTCATCAACAGTTTTTAAATTTTATTCTAATTGTTTCATCCTAGTTCATAAGTAGAGGTATGAGGTATTTTTTTTTAGCAGAATATGAGATTGCTGTAGTTCATAGAACTAAGCAAGTATTTTATCTCTTTCATTTCAAGAAATTGTCATCTTCGTGAAACCAGGTAGCGCTCCTGATGGAATTTGTTCATTGATATGAATGATATAGATACAGATACTGTAGATAGATAGATGATAGATAGATAGATAGATAGATAGATAGATAGATAGATAGATAGAT
>BLBF01000073.1:27774625-27792697 GCA_015471245.1 Laticauda colubrina
GATAGATAGATAGATAGATAGATAGATAGATAGATAGATAGATAGATAGATAGACAGACAGACAGACAGACACACAGACAGACAAACATAGTCCATTTATTTCTCCATCTCTATATTACTAACCCTACTCTAATCTAAACAAAGAAAGAACTGATCTAGGATCTGGAGATAGAAAAGCTAAAATACACTGAGAACTGAGCTTATTGAACTATACAATGCCAACTTCACCCTATTTATTGCCTTTATTTATTTATAATTAGACAGGAATGGTATCTTTGTTTGTTTAATTAATCCAGATGATGGATCTTGTTTTATGAAGACATGGTGAAGGAATGAGACTTATTCCTTACTGCTATAAATTTGTCATTCCCTATTTAAGGTTACTGTATTCCCATAATGGTGTAATGTGACATATTGCACCCGCTAGTAGGGAATTGGCAGCTGTTTCAATTCACAGAGAGCTTGCATTGAGTTCTGCAGGCAAGAGTTCTGGGCCATGCATAACACTTAAAAAAAAATAAATTTATTTATTCAATGTTTCAACAATTAAAAACAAATTTCCACATTTTGCAATGACACTATACCAGTGTTTATATTTGTAAATATCCTCTATTACTATGCATGCATAACACTTTTTATGGCAGTTCTATCTTACCTCATTGAGTATAAATGTCAGTAGGCAAATTTCTTGAAAATCTACTTCTGTAAGGCACATATAAGCCTCAGCTATTTTCACATACGTGTGAGACCAACAGAAAGAACAAAAAATGCAGAAGAATTTTTTTTAAAGAAATGTGGCTTCAATGGGGCATAGCATAGTTTTGTAGAGAAATGTTTTGCTAAAACACAGAACAAAGTTACCTGAAACAAAAAAGGGTTATCATTATGCTTGTTCTTATCTGAATATACCTTCTGAACAACAACAACAACAACAAAAAATCAATCACCTTTAACATTTAACCACTAGACTTAGCTACCTGTAACCACAGAAAGATAGTCATAGTATATCTAAGACAGCAGTCTATCTTTCAGTGCAAACTGGATCATAATATATAACATTCCTTCCATTTCTTGTCTTAAGTTACGAGTGTTGAGAATCTTCTATAATGGCTAATTATACATGTTTAGTAAACATTGTGAACCTTCTCCATAGTTTATTAATTTTCTTTTAAAACCATCCAAACATATCTCCAGTAAAATCCAACAATTCTGTTTGTGTTATGAAATTTCTATCATTCAGCTTCATTGGATTATTGTCGAATTTAGTCATGAAACACCCAGGATCAGATGGATTTTTTCCCCATAATAGAATAGAATAGAACAGAATAGATCAGAACTAAATATTCTTTATTGGCCAAATGCAATTGGACACACAAAGAATTTGTCTCTGGTGCATAAGCTCTCAGTGTACATACAAAGTAATAAGTCATAGGATCATAAGATACAACCATAAACCATAAGATACAAACAAGTGATAAATCATAGGATAGCAACAGTAGAAGGTAGTAGGAAAGATGAGAAAGGTGAGAAGATGAGAAGGACAATAGCTATACAGAGTACTATGTGGGTAAATATCAGGAGTGGGATGCAAATATTTTTACTACCGGTTCTGTGGGTGTGGCTAGGTGGGATTGGCTAGGTGGGCATGGCCATGTGACTGTGTGGGCATGGCTTTTTCTTCTTTTTTGGTGCAGCACCCCCTTCCTTCAAAAACGCCCCCCAGAAGGCTTTCCTGAGGCCCAGGAAGGCAAAAAACAGAGCAGCCCCCCACGCTTCATTTTTTGGCCTTCTGAGCCTTAGGGAACCTCCTGTGCAAAGCAGTATGACAGCGGGGGGGGGGGGGATCCTGGCACAGCTGATCATTGAAACAGCTGATCATGGGGAGGGGAAAAAAGAAAAAAGCTGGGTTTTTTTACTACTGGTTTGGCCAACCGGTAGCATTTTTTACTAATGGTTCGCGCAAACTGGACTGAACTGGTAGAATACCACCACTGGTAAATATCTTTAGGCCTAAGACAGTGCTGTGGGAATTAGATGTTTAGCAGGGTGATGGCATAGGGGAAAAACAATCTTTGTGTCTAGCTGTTTTGACATACAATGCCCATAGTGACATACTGAGAGGAGAAGTTGAAACAATTTATGTCCACAATAGGGGGGGTCCACAATATAAGGGGTAGATATTTTCTTAGCCTTCTTTCTGGTTTGTGCAGTCTACAGGTCCTCAGTGGAAGACAGTCTGATTGCAACTGTTTTTCTGCAGTCCTATCTGTTGAAGTCTGTACCTGCCCTGTTTGGTTGCTCTGCCAAACCAGATAGTTAGTGAGGTACAAATTACAGACTCAGTAATCCCCCTGGAGAACTGGATCAGTAGATCCTTAGGCAATCTGAGCTTTCTGAGTCAACGCAGGAAGAACATTCTTTGTTATGCCTTTTTAATGATGGTTCTAATGTCAGCTGTCCATTTCAAATTCTGGGAAATTATAAAACCCAAAAACTTGAAGATCTCTACTGTTGATACTTTATTGTCTAATATTGCAAGAGATGGTGGAATAGGAAAGCTTCTTCTAAAATCTACTATTGTCTCTACAGTTTTAAAAATATTCAGCTACAGATTTTTCCAGCTTGCACCACTATTTCATCTGTATGCAGACTCATCATGATCTTGAATGAGACCAATGACTATTGTATCATCTGCAAACTTCAGTACTTTAGCAGCAGGATCCTTAGAGATGCAGTCATTGGTATATAGAGAAAACAGTAATAGAATATACAGTAATGGAGAGAGTAATGGAGACAGCATACAGCCCTGGCAGGCTCCTGTGTTAATTGAATGTGATTTTTCCTAGCTTCACCTGCTGCTTCTTATCTGTTAGAAAGCTTATAATCCATCTATTAGTGTGGTCAGGCACAGCTAGCTGAGTCAGTTTAGAGAGGATTTCTGGAGCGATAGTGTTGAATGCTGAGCTGAAGTCTACAAAAAGGACTCTTGCATAGGTGTTTGGGGATTCAAGATGTTGTAAGATATAGTGCAGCACTACATCATCTGCTGATCTACTTGCATGGTAGGCAAATTGCAACGGATCCATGATGGTTTTCAGGTGAGCCAGCACTAACCTTTCAAAGGTTTTCATCACTATAGATATCAGAGCAAATGGTCTGTAGATATTCACCTCCTTGTTGAAGGGTTTCTTGGCATGGGATAAGAGTAGAGCATTTGAAGCAAGAAGGGACACCACACCTCTCCAGTAATTTATTAAAGATGCGAGTGAAGATGGGGACCAGTTGATCAGCACAGCCTTTCAAGCAACTTTGCTAATAATTTAGTGGATCCCTTTTTCCATAAATATGAGAAATGTGGAAAATGCATGAGATAGCAGAGGTCTGAGGAGAGCAGATGCTGTCCATATCTTGATCTGGAAGATATGTCCAGACAGATATTTGGAATCCATATGATGAGCTACAGCACCAGATGTATTTCTATTCCTCATAAATCAGAAGCTTATGATGAGCTCAGGTTCACAAGAAAGCTTCATCAGACCTTTCTCCAAAATGGTATGCAACCCTAAATGGCTCTCTATTATGCTTCCTTTTATTTATTATATGGGATAAAAATACACTCTTATTTATTTGAATAACCACGGTCTCCTCAACACAGGTATGTGTACTGGGACATGTTTTGGAGCTCAGAAAGAAACTTATGTGTCTGTCATTGCCTTCTGTGTTCGTTCCATGAACTACTGCTTATTTATCCAAACTGTCTCCAAGAAACTAAGAAAAGTCATGCTTATAGTTGAGAGGATTGCATGCCTTGCCATAAAACATTCAGTTTAGACCCTCAGAGAGAGGCTGATCTCAGCTTGATGTAACTTCAGAAGATTCATTTAGCATGACTTTTTCACATATGCTCCAGCTCCCAAGCTAATTTGCCTTTAAGCAATATATTTTAGTCAGATATGAACAATGTCTAAAAGGTGAGTGATACCCTCCAGGGAAAAGTTAGAGTTATAAATTAACCTTAAAGTCTATGGAGATTCTCAATCATCCAGGTCACAGTTTGTCACAAAGCTGTTTTTTCTTGGGTTTGTTTTTAAACCCTTTGACAATGTTTTGCTTGCTGTCCCCTGTAATTTCTCCAGGCCTTCCCTATTAAAATAGTAGCTCCATTGTAGAAAACTCTGTTTCATTCTCTGCATCCTCAGTCTGTCTTTGCTCTAATGTGGTGCTTATTGGATGGGAAATAAAACAATTTCAAAGGGGAATAAATGGACAATGTTCAGTTGTCTTTTGGAAAAAACACTTTTGGAAATCTCAAAGTCAGTAAAGGACAAAGCAATGCATGAGATTCAGCTCTTCTTTGTAGTTTTTGGCTTGATTAATTGATTACATGCCATCTAGTTGCTGTCAGCTCTTAGTAACCACATACATAAAATGGAAGGTTTTAGTAATAGATAAAACCATTCACATGTAATTATTTATACAATATTAAATACTCTTTTTATGATGTTTTTCACATTGTTTAGCATATTCTCCAAGAGTATGCTCACCAGTTTAGGGTAGTGGTTAAAATACCAGGCTAGAAACTAGGAGACTGTGAATTCTAGTTCCTCTTTATAGACTAAACTAGCTGGATGACTCAGGACTGTCACTATCTCTTGGCTCTAGGAAGAGGTAATGACAAACCACTTTTGAAAATGTTGCCAAAAATATTGCAGAAGCTTGTCCAGGTAGTAACTAAGTCCTGAAGTCTGATACAAAGGAACCCTCCAAAAGCATATTTTCCAATATTACAGGTTACTGTTTTGCTTTCTCACACAGTGTAACTCATGAACAGTTTCTTAAATCTTTTGAACAGTGGTTTGTTAATTTTTTAGGTAATAGCTAAGACTGCCTGCTTGCTTATCTATAATGCTCAATCCATGCATGCATCCATTCACCTATTCTCTCTCTCTGACTCATTCTCTATGAATATCAAGAATAAATTAAGTTCTAAATTATTTAACAATTGCAAAAATCTGGTAAAAGAGTTGCATCTAAAAGTTAGCTATTATGTACATTTCTATTAATAATACTGTTGTCAGATTCCTATGGGGACATATAGAGGTTGCATAGGGATTATAGCTGGTTCTATAGGTAAAAGAGGAAATGTAATTCCTAGGTGTTTGTCTGAGCTAAGTTTGGTTGAAGTTTCAACTGCTCTCAGACGATGCAATAAAGAGGCTTGTGTTCTGAAAGGGTATTGGGCCTATTATTCCTATTGTGGCTTAATGGCTTTTGTCCTGTTTTGGATCTTGAGTGAGGGCTAATCCCATCATCCTGCCAATGTTTAGACTTTGCTGCAGGGAGTTTCAAAATATTCTGTCTTGAATAGATTTCTGCCTACAGTATTTGTTTTTCCTTTGAATAGAGCAATCTAGATACTTGTCTTCCTTAAGTGCTGACATCTGCTGTGGGCTATTAAGGAAGGTGGGTGTTGCTTTCTGCCTCTAAAAAACATGTTTCTCCATTTCTCATTTAAGCCCATGTCACACTGCACCAACAGATGCAAAGAGGATGTAAAACGGACAAAAAAGCTTGCCATCCATTGGTTAATGCGATGTACTCACTGCCTCCGTTTTGCTTCCTCTCTATCCGTCCAGCATCCGTTTATTTATCCGTTTCATCCGCTCAGAAAGTTTTGAGCTGCACAAAACTTTTGCGTGGAAAATGTATCTAATTCATCCGTTCTGCATCCGCTACGCATCCGTTACGCATCCACTACGCATCTGTTCTGCATCCATTACACATCCGCTATATGCGCTAGGCATCCGCTGCGCATCTGCGCAACTCGCATCTGTTCGGACACAGGGAGGAAGCGGAAGGGACGCAGAACGGATGCAGAACAGATTCTAAGCGGAAACAAAGCGTTTAAAACGGAAAAAACGTCCACAGAGGGGACCTATCTCGGATATTAAGGATGTCTACAGGATGCCTAGAGGATGCCTAGAGGATGCCTAGAGGATGCCTAGAGGATGCATAGAGGATGCAAAGGGACACCTATACTGCCTATAAAAAGGGGGAGCAACACATCTGGATCTCACTTTCAGAACAGCAGCCCTGCGGTGTGGACCTCTTCAGCCTTCATCTGCCTCTTCCTCTTCCACAACATCCAGTCATGTCCACCGTGGATCGTAACACAGTCCTTTCGGCAGCCATCATCCTTCTGCAACAGTGCGAAGCCATCTACAGGCTCTGTGAACTCTACTACGGGAAGAAAAAGGGGCGGCCAAGAAGCGTCTGGGTACGAAGATGGTTCGCCAGAAGAGCAGAGGACGGACTGTACAACAAGCTGATGGTGGAGCTCAGGAGCGAAGACACTCGGTCATTCCAGCACTTCATGAGGATGCCTACAGTCATGTTTGACGAAGTTGTGCAGCGGCTCACACCCAGGTTGACCAAGGCAAACACCAACTTCCGGCCCAGCCTGGAACCTGGGCTCAAGGTGGCACTCACTCTGTGCCACCTGGCCTCAGGGACCACCTACAGGAGCATGCAGTACGGCTGGAGGGTGCCACACAACACCATCAGCATTGTGGTCAGAGAAGTGGTGCAGGCCATCATCGAAGAATACCTGCAGGAGCTCCTCCAGTGCCCCTCCACTGATAAAGGATGGAAGAAAGTTGCAGAGCAGTGGTATCAGAGGTGGAACTTACCACACACCGTTGGAGCCATAGATGGGAAGCACGTGGCCTGCAAAGCTCCAGCCAAGTCGGGGTCCACTTATTTCAATTACAAGGGCTTCTTCAGCATCATCCTCTTCGCCATGGTCGATGCTGACTACAAGTTCATGTACATCGATGCTTCAGGCAACGGCTCATCTTCAGATGCCCAGGTATACAACGCCAGTCACCTCAAGGAGGAGCTGGAAGGCAACCTCATCGTGGGATTCCCAGATCCAGAACCTCTGCCCAATGACACGCAAGATGTGCCCTACTTCATCGTGGGGGATGACGCCTTCTCCCTCACAACCTACCTCATGAAACCCTACAGTTCCAGACTCCTCACCCGTGAAGAGAGGATCTTCAACTACAGGCTGTCCAGGGCAAGGCGGGTGGTGGAGAACGCCTTTGGCATCCTGGCCAACAGGTTCCAAGTACTTCTCACCACCATGCAGCATCGCCCAGAGACCATGAGGAGGATCGTGGAAGCTTGCTGCATCCTGCACAATCTCATGCGCACTTGCTACCCAGTCTTGCAGAACAGGCTCATGGACCTCCAACAAGGCAATGGGGACATGGAGCCTGGGGAATGGAGGCAAGGGCGAAACCTGATAGACACTGAGGATGTGCAAGGCCCCAACAGAGCCTCACGTGAAGGGAAGAAGCAGCGCAACCTCCTGAAACACTGGTGAAACTCCCCAGCTGGAGCAGTGGAGTGGCAAGACAGGATGATAGATGATTAATGGATGCTTCCTTCAGCCTGTCTCATCACATGGATGAGATTGTGCCATGTATGTTGAGTGGCCCTACAACGAACAGGACATTTAATAAAAAGTTGTGTTTATGTTGACATGTGTGGATGATTGATTACATTGTTATTGATAACTCCCAGGGCCATAGGTGTGGCACCTGGGAGGGTGGACCATACAGTCCCACTATGCTTGCACTGGAGGTTTATCTATCCCACAGCTATTACCCATCCCAAAGGTATCCCTGCCCAACCAACTGCTATCTTAACCCATCCCACAACCATGCAAAGGCTTAAACCATTTCTAAAAGTTTCCACCAAGACTTTATAAAAAAAAAGAAACAAAGCAAGTGTATGAATCAAAAATAGACTTTATTAACAAGAAGCTATAAAACAAAAATGAGTCTCTGGCACTCCTCTTGGTCGCTCAGTCTCAGGGGTGAAGGGTGCAGGTGCTGTGGAGTTGGCTGGTGCTGGAGTGCTTGTCATCAGCTCCTCCAGAAGCAGAAGCAGCAGAAGCCCCAGCCCCAGTTGAGCAAGCCCGTGCTGCAGAAGCCCCAGCAGAACCAGAGTGAGGGCCAGGGGGCGGGATGGTAGCCCTGTCCCTCTTGCAAGGGATGGCAGCAGATGGTTGAGACTTGCTGTGCTTCAGCATGGTTGTGGGGTTGCTGGCTGGCAGGGAGGCTGGCAGGAACCAAGGCTGGCAGGAATGCTGGCAGGCAGGCTGGCAGGCAGGCTGGCAGGAAGGCTGGCAGGGAGGCTGGCATGCAGGCAGGCACCAAGGCTTGCAGGAAGGCTTGCAGGAAGGCTGGCAGGAAGGCTGGCAGGCAGGCAGGCAGGCACCAAGGCTGGCAGGAAGGCTGGCACCAAGGCTGGCAGGAAGGCTGGCAGGGAGGCAGGCACCAAGGCTGGAAGGAAGGCTGGCAGGCATGCAGGCACCAAGGTTGTCAGGCAGGCATGAACCAAGGCTGGAAGGCAGGCACCAAGGCTGGCAGGCAGATTGGCTGGCAGCAAGGCTGGCAGGCAGGCAGACAGCAAGGCTGGCAGCAAGGCTGGCAGACAGGCAGACAGGAAGGCTGGCAGCAAGGCTGGCAGCAAGGCTTGCAGGCAGACATGCAGGCAGGACAGGCAAGGCAGTTGATGTGTCTGGAAGCAGGTCTTTCCTCTGAATGGCGACCTGCTTCCGAGCTGCTTCCGTTATATCCATGGGGCTGACGCAATGCAACCTCCCCACATGCACAATTAATGTTCGGCATCCGCTAGGCTTCCGCTGTGCATCCGCTAGGCTTCCGCTCTGCATCCGCTTCATCCGCTGTGCATCCGTTCTGCATCCGCTGTATCCGTTCCGCATCCGCTTTGCTGCGGCCCCCCAGAAGCCTAGCGGATGTGCCATCCGCTCCCATCTGCTTCCATCCACTGGGCTTCTGTTCCGCATCCGCTTTCCATCCGCCCTGCGTCCTCCCCGCGTCCGTGTTATCCGCTCCGGTTATGCAAATTTTTGCCCCTTCTGAGAGCAGATAACAACGGATGGAACATTTTTCTCATCCGTTGTGTCCGTTTTGCATCTGTTGGGCAGTGTGACAGGGCCTTTAAGAAAATATAATATTCTGCCTTTTTAATATTCAAAAATAATTCTTCTAAGGGGGGGGGTGCTAACTTTCTACAATACTTTTAGAATGGCTACACCTTCTACCTTGTAGTGGCTGTTTTAGTTGTAGTCCTTATCTGTGGAGGACTGTAACTTCATGAGAGAAAAAGGACTTGTGTTTATCAGCCAGTTTGCTGCAGAGCCTGATGCCAGTTTGGGATTGCGAGGGAGTGACTGGACCACATCACGCAGTTGGTGGCTGTGCCTAAGGGATTTAACCATTCCTCTTCATGCACCTTAATTATTACACCATGCTTCTCTCCAATGAGTAAATAAGTAAAGTACAGGTCAAGATGATAGTTGTTTGTCCATACAGTCATCAGGTATCAACCTGGCTCAGTAGCACCCAATTAAATAGAAGTTGTGTGATGTATCTGATGGATTTGCCATTTTTTGTGTCTTGTTCTAGTTTGTGTTTTTTTAATTGTTGTTTCCTGTTCTATTGTTTCTATATTCTCTGGAGTATTGTGTTGTCATTTGGAGTTGAGCAGCATCAAACTGAGTAAACAAATAAACCAATAAAGTAATTTTTCAAGTGAAAAGAAATCCAGCCTAAAATCTCCCATGCTCAGAACCACAAACAAAACAAAAACTAGAGGAAAATTGCAATTAATTCCACACATACAATCTTTTTGTTTGTTTGTGGTGTATTCTGTAAATATACAAATAAAATTATTTGTGTTTGTGTAAATATGAATATATTTTTATATTTTATACATTTGTAAATATAATTTTAAAAATTTCAGTCCCATTTTTTTAAATTTAGAGCTATAGAACTAATACAAAAAAACACTAAACACTTCTGATCATGCTGCCAGTTTCTTTTTTCTTGTCCTCCTCCTTTCTTTTAAATAATATACTTTATTGATTTTCTACAAAAATTATAAAAAACAAAAAGGTGCAAAAGAGCAAAAAAAATTATTTATAAAGGGTAACTTCCAAGTTCTTTTCTTGAAATTTTTATTTTAACAATGACTCAGAAGCTGTGATACATGCCATAAACCAAACAGGACCTGGCACAGCCAATGTATTGTCAGTTATAAAGTATTACCATTTGACACATTGCTTTTGGTGTCAATTTTCAGCAAAAACACAAGCCCAATTTTGTTTCCTGATTTATTTGTGTGATAAATTAGAAATTCAGGGACTAATCTTTTGTAACAAAGATGATGAATGATGTTGACCATTCTCCCAAGCTGGAAATAAACCTCAAACTTTAGGCACCTTCAAGGTGACTATCTTATCCATTTGCAAACCTTTACGATGCAAATTTAAATGAAATTAGATCATTTTAGTTTTTATCTGTTCTAATGTATGCTGATATTCATAGCACTGTATTGATGACTGAATCTATTTGTGTGTGATTCGAGCCCTTGATATCTGTGCCTGCAAGAAATGATTGTCAGTTGCATTTATCTAATTCACTTCATTTTCCCAATAATGTCATGGTTGTTGTGATGTTGTCATGGCTAGTTAACAGATAACTATGTCCAGAGACTTTCAGCTTTCTAACTTTTCCAATGCATCTGTGTTTGCATGATTTAACAAAAATGCCTTCAACAATTCTGAAGAAAAACACCATTAAAAATAATGGTATCAGAACCATGTAAAAAGAGATGTGTCTTTCCACATTCACAGCCAACATCTTAACTATTTTGACCTCCCCTTCTGGGATACTCCTCACAGCAGCAATCGTGGAAAGAGCTCCAAGAGTTAGACTATCAAAAACAGCATTGTGACATTACATGTTAAGCTCTGAATCTGTTTCTCTGTGTATCATAACAGATTAACAGAGTTGGAAAGGGCCTTGTAGGTGTGGAAAGGGAACTTCACAAAGACAGTGGTGTCACTCAAGCAGGAAAAGCCCAAAGGGAACATCAGGCCAACCATAATACAAACTTACATAGGAAAAAGAATTGAATAAAAGGTATTAAAGAATCCCTTTAGACAAAAGCCCAAGTAATTAAGAAAACTAGACAAATAAGAAAAAAAAAACCTTGACAAACACAGGACATGCCAAATAAGCAAAACAAACAGACAAAAGACACACACACAAAAATATATAAATTACAAAAGAGACAGACAGGAGATTGCCACAAAACAAATATTAAAAAAACATTGTAAAGCTAAAAGAGATTAGGAATAAAACCAATAATACAATCAAACCACCCTGCAGAGTTTGCCTTCCGCATGCTGCAGAGTTTGCCCTCCGGCAGGAATAAAGACAAACTCTGACAGGATTTGAAACATTCAACACAAATACCAACATTCACACACAAAAGTAGAAAAGGGTATAAGAAACCAGGGACTTACCATATGAAGGTAGCTGGCCCAGGAACGCACAATTCTTGCTGTACCTCGCCTTCCTGAAAAATAAAAAGATCCAGCTTTCAAGCAGTTGTCCATATCCTTGCGCCGGAGCTCTACTAGCGGGAAAATCGAATCCTCGAAGGAAAGGCATTTTGACACCTTTCTACAATTGGTGACCACGAAGGTTTTCCAGCCAACCCTGCCACTGGACCAAGCCTGCTGATCCAAACCCAGCCAGCATGGACCTTCTTCATCCAGGGACAATATCCACGACCCAGCCCGGAAGGTATAGGGTAGTAAAGGGAGTCCTTGGGCTTTTCCGCTCAACAGCTGCTTGAAAGCAGGTGAGTACCGCTTCAAATTTATAATCTTACTAGGGAGGTGAGTGGAAGTGTGAGTGGACCAGGTGTGTGATTGTGGGTTTTCTCTGTGGAAACAGCAGGACCTCACCTCCTCCGTGATTGCCAGCCACACCACAGCCAGCTGCTAGCTCAAACACAAGCTGTGACTGGCTGGATTTGGGAACACAAGGGGTGATCACGGAGTGTGAGTCCTTCTGAAGGATGTAAGAAAAACCGAGCGGGCTGCAAAAGGAACTGGTGTTAGGAAATTAAAAAAACAGGAAAAAGAATAGTCCCGGTGCATCCCTCAAGCAAAGCCCTGTGCATTTAGAAGGGCCCGTACCAGCTTCTGACAAACAAAATTGGAAATAGTTTGTCTAACATGCAGAGTAGGTCCTTCCAAATCCCCACCTTTAAGGGAGATCTGAAAACTGATGGCTGAGTGTAGGGAGGGGCCCATACTGGTGCTGCTAGGGAGCAGATGGTCCTCTGAGATCCCCGTTTTTAAGGGGGAGTCTTCAAACTGATGGCTGAGTTTCCTTAAAAGAAAGGGGCCCATACTCCATTGTAGGGAAACCAGAGTCCTTTCTAGACCTTTTTTGTCTGAAAACTGATGGCTGTAGCCCAGCTAAACCAAAGTAATCCCCACATCAGGTAGGGAATATGGGAAGTTGTAGCTCGAGGGCAATGGAAGATAAATTACTTGAGGCTTGGATAAATTACTTGAGGCTTGGGACGAAAGGCAAGTGCCTGTCCTGACTGGAATGAATAAAAAAGAAGCAAAAAGAATTTGCAAAAAGTGGGCTTTATTGCGAGATGACACGGATAGACAAATTTGGCCTGATAGTGGTACTTTAGATTATAAAACCCTGAAAGCACTTAGAACATGCATTAAACCCAGCCAAATACATATTGGTACTTCTGGGCTGAGATGGCTAGGACCAAAGACCTCACCGAGGGAAAAGATCAGAACAAACCTGAAACCCATTCCCTGGAAGGAAAGACTGAAACACAGAGTATGGCTCCCCTTTTAAGCAAACCAGTGCCAGGCAGAACTAGGGGACAATTAGAATACATTTTTACCCATACTCCCTTCTCTGCCTCTGACTTGGTCATCTGGAAAAAGGATACCCCAGCTTTCAGGGCTGATCCTCAAACAGTAATTCAAACTCTGAAATCTATCATAGACAGCCATAATCCATCCTGGGGTGACATGACCCAGCTGCTACAAGTCTTTCTAATGAAAGATGAACTGTTAAAACTCTTTGAAAAAACAGACTAAATAGCTAAACTACCAAATATCCCTGGACAGGCAGCCCCAGCCCGCATCGCATGGCCAGTACACTGCTCTGACTGGGACTATAATGATACCAATCACTGGGATGAATACACAAGAGCAAAAGATAACTAACTAGAAGCTTTAGAGGAAATAGGTAAAAAGCCTTTAAACTGGTCCGAATTCCAAAAAACAACACAAAGAGAAAAGGAAAACCATGATCTCTTTTGGGTCCGCCTGTCAGAAGCAGCTATTGCATATGCCCATCTAGACCTTAGCTGCCTGAAGGACCAAAGGATTTTAGCTTCAGCCTTTGTGGACCAGTCCACCGTGGATATCAAAGAACATTTCCACTGCTTTGTCTCTAACTGGCCAACCTTAGAAATAGCAGAATTGCGCAGAATCGCTAACTTTGTCTATGATCAAAGAGACAAACTGAAAGAGGAGGAGAAAGTTAGAAAGAGGCAGATAGAAAGACATGAGGATTTAAAAATGTTTGCTGTAATGCAACATGATGCCAGACAAACTCCAGGTAGACCCCTTATAATTCTAGGAAATGCTGGAATTGTGATAAAGCAGGATGGTCACAAGGCAAATGCCAGCATTGGTATAGGTGCAGACAAGGGCATTTCAGCAGGCAATGTAGGCAACACCCTTCCTGCAACCAGTATCACCCACCACCTAGAAACATGAAGCCAAGCAATAATCCAGTCCATTACACTGAACAACAAAGCTTTAATCATCATACACTACCCAGCGCTCCTTTAACTCAAATAAATCATAACAATAGACCTCAATGGGAGCAAAGAAGAGAAAATGACGTGCCCCTTTCTTGACTAGAACATGAGAATGAGAACTCTGAATTCATGGCTACCTTTAACGGGCTCACTATCCCCCTAAAAAATGGCCCTGCAGGGAAATCCATTATCACCATTCGTATAGAAGGAAAAAAATATAATTGCTTAGTTGACACTGGAGCCACCTCCTCATTAATTACTGAACCACCATATAAAGCTTCAGTGGCTGAAGGGGCTCGGGATAGCATAATGGGAATGGGGGGGAAAAGAATCCCTGTAGAATTTACCCACAACGTAACAGTAGAACTAGGACCTTTTGCAGTAGGCCATGCATTCACTATTTGCCTCCAGTCACCACTATCCCTATTAGGAAGGGATCTCCTCTGTAAAATGGGAGCTACAATAACATGTGGCGAACAGGGGCTGCAATTGGAAATCCCAGGAAAAGGCACGCACAAGACAATCCTGCTGATAACCAGCAACATGGGGCTTCATGAAGATTTAAAAAGCCTGCCACCCTCCTTATGGGGCTGGGATGCATCAGAAGTGGGACTACTTAAAGGAGCAACACCTGTCACTGTCCAAGTGAAACATGGACCACCTCCATGCGTGCCCCAATACAAAATCCCTGCAGAGGCAATTCTCCCCATAAAGACATTAATACAAGCATACCTAAAGCAAGGAGTTCTCATTAAATGTACCTCTCCCTGCAACACTCCCATTTTTCCTGTGAAGAAATCTACCGTAGACAAAGATGGAAATCCCATCTTTAGATTTGTACACAATTTAAGGCTCAAAAATGATCATGTGATACCTAGAGCCCCCATAGTGCCTAACCCATCAACTATAATCACTGAGGTGCCAGCCTCAGCCACCTATTTTTCTGTCATAGATTTGTGCTCTGCCTTTTTTAGCATTCCGGTGGATCCAGCATCCCAATATCTATTTGCCTTTACTTGGCAAGACCAACAGTATACCTGGACTCGATTGCCACAAGGCTACACTGAGTCCCCTACCCTATTCTCACAAATATTAAAGGCAGACCTCTCCTCCATTTCCCTACCACAGCAGTCCACTTTGATCAAATATGTTGATGATTTACTACTGGCATCTCAGACCAAGTTAGCATGTAAAACAGACACCCTATACTGACTTGAAGCCCTGGCAGAAAGAGGGCACAAAACCTCCCCTTCCAAATTGCAGTATTTAAAACAAGAAATAACATATCTGGGCTACATTATTGCACCAGGAATTAGAAAATTGGCCCCTAACTGGGTAGAAACCATTTTAGCCATGAAACCATCCCAGACAAAAGGACAAGTCAGAGTCTTACTGGGAGTACTGGGCTTCTGCCGCCCATGGATCCCCTCGTTTGGAGAATTAGCCCGACTACTCATTCAACTAACAGGCAAAAACATGCCTGACCCCATTGAATGGTCCAAATCTTTGGACAAAACACTTCAGACCATGCAACAAACCCTGGCATCAGCCCCAGCACTCGGGCTACCTAACTATAGGAAACCTTTTACCTTATTCATCCATGAAAAATTAGGTGTTGCCTCTGGCGTTCTAACATAGCCTTTTGGACACGCACATCAACCAGTCGCTTACTATTCTGTAACCCTAGATCCAGTAGCTCAAGGGACTGTCCCCTGCTTAAGAGCCGTGGCAGCTACAGTCGACCTAGTGAAACGATCGAAGGATTTAGTACTAGGACATCCACTATTGCTGAAAGTCCCCCATGAAGTTTTTGTGATTCTCTTAAAGAGCCAGACACAAGCCTTTACTCAGCAGCATCTGGCTCAATATGAAGCTGAACTTTTTACCTCTGATCACATTATGTTTGAGAGATTTAATACTCTAAACTCAGCTACCCTGCTCCCCACAGAACAGGAGGAAGGTAATCTCCATGATTGCCTCCATTTAGTGCATGATGCTGAACTACCCCGCTCTGATTTAACAGATATCCCTGAACAATGGGGAAAAAAAAATTCAGCAGTTTTTGAGCAAGGATTTTGGAGAGTCCCAGATGGCAGACCTATATCCCCACGACGTCTCCTTAGGCTAATTTGCCAAAGACTACATACAAAGGTACATTGTGGCACACAAGCTATGGTAGATGCCATTAGAAGGCTATGATATGCACCGGGAGCCTATAGTGAGGCTACAAGAATAGCCACAACATGCCAAACCTGACAAGCAAAAAATACCACCTCCAGAAAAACAATTCATGAAGGAGGAAGATCCTGGGCACATAAACCATTTGAAAAGATCCAAATGGATTATATACAACTACCTAAGGCAAATCGGTATCAATATACCCTTGTCTGCAAGGACCAACTAACCCACTGGGTAGATGCCTTCCCATGCCGCCATGCTACTGCCCTAGAAACAGCCAGACACCTCCTCAAGGACATTGTGCCTAGGTTTGGGGTCCCCACCATTCTGGACATGGATAGGGGAAAACACTTCATAGCACAACTCCTCACACATATATTCCAGGCTCTGGGCATTACCCAAAACCTCCATGCGCCCTATTCTCTGACATCATCAAGAGTTGTGGAGAGAGCAAACAAAGAGGGAAAGACCCGACTGGGCAAACTCTGTCAGGAGACACACCTCTCCTGGCCACAAGTGCTCCCAATTGCTCTCTTTTATATCAGAACTAGACCAAGACAGGACATAGGTATTTCCCCCTTTGAGATCCTTTTTGGTTGGCCCCCTGATACCCTGCAAGGCCTCAATCCTCACTCCCTCTGCCTAGATAGGGGGGATATGGTTTTCTCTTCTTACAGCCCTGCAAAAGAGACGACAGACCCTCTGGACCCAGAGTGCGCTGACACAGACCTTACCCCTGGAAGAAGCCCTGCACCCATATGAGCCGGGAGATTGGGTGTGGATCAAGTTCTTCACCAGAACCTCATCTTTACAACCCAGGTGGAAAGGACCCTACCAAGTCTTACTAACTACACACACCGCCATAAAGGTTGAAGAACAAGACTCTTGGATACATTGGACACACGCAAAGCCAGCAGTCATAGACCATAGCCAAACTCCACCACAATCAATCCCACCCATCAAACTCAAGAAAAATCTGGACACAGATCAATGGACGCTTGCAGCATTCTTCAACACCATTGAACCACACAACCATGAGGAACCAAGTGCAAACGTTGAAAGGGGACTCCCAGGTGCTGAGCTATAAAACTCTATTTTTTTATTTTTTTCTCTCACCTTCTCCATTTTTTTTCTTTTTCCCTTTTTCTTCATATTTTTTTTTGAACAAAGAAGAGACTTTAAGCCATAACATTTAATAATTTTTGATACTTGACGTATACCCTTTTTTTTTTTACATTTTTACATTGTACAAGAAAAGGGGGGGGGGGAGGGAAGAAATGGAATCTAGCAATGGGAAACATGAAATGCAATATATGCTATGTATTATTATCTGTAACAATTGTAACACTTGTAACACAAACAACTGCGTTCCTGGAACCAAAGCTTATCCCAGAGAAAGGAAACGTATGGGAATATTTAGCAAGAGAAATACGCAACACCACTAACTTTAGCTTAGCAGGAGGGAAATCAGTCAAGGACATCTTAACCACATGCCTAATGGGACTGCCAACTAGGCCACATAACGTCATTAACTACACCACATTTAGATACCTTCCTGACTCCTACGGAAGCATTTTTAGCTGGGGCCACTCTATAAAAACCAAGGACCACACCATGTACACCCTACACATTGCTGCAGTAACCACCTCTGAGAGATGTTTTAATGTCACTGGGTGCAGCACACCTAGGGTCACAGAATGCACCAGTCTTAGCAACACAGAATTAAAATGCAACTACACAGAGACCATATCATCTCTTCTATTCATACTTTCAGGTCTTTTTTCAATCTCTATGGCTTCTCTGATAATTCTGTGGCTGGGGTTTTCTATAGCGGCTAGGGTTTTGGTGCCATTGAAGTTGATGCTATGACCTGTGGCTTTAATGTGTTGGACTCATGAGGAAATGTGTTCCAGCTTTTTTACTGCATTTTTGTGTTCATCCAGGCGGGTGCTTATTCTTCTATTGGTCTGTCCAGTGTATGTGGCCGGGCATGATGCACAGGGAACTTCGTATATGCCTTGGTTTTCCAGGTCAATTTTGTCTTTGGGGTTTTTAAGGATGGCTGCTATTTTTCTGTCTGTTTTGAAGGCACTCTTGATGTGATGTCTGTGTAGTATCTTACTGATTTTATCTGTGGTA
>BLBF01000073.1:27797697-27857844 GCA_015471245.1 Laticauda colubrina
TATATATATATTTGTTTTTTTAAGTTTTAGCGGGTACTTACATAAATGCAGTTCAGCTTCCTTCGAGTATCATCCCACGTCATTGTAGTTGTGCTTTTAAAGTTGTAGCAATGTTTCGGCAGAATCTCATCTGCCACCATCAGGCTTCTGTATTGAGTTCGTCTGTGAGTCAGGCTATCACAGCCGTTTCAGTTTTAAATTTGAGGCTAGCCTACTGTTGAACCAGAATGGTTTTTTCTTCATCCTGATTGGTTGGGAGTCTTGGTCTGTGTTTATTGGTCTTGGAGTTTGCTGTGTTCTGCTTGATTGGTGTTTCTAATATTTTCTGTCTGTTTTGTGGCTTTTTTTGTGTCTTGATTGGCTGGTAACATTGTGTTCCTGTATTGGAGGCTTTTGGTGCGGCTTGGCTCCAAGTAAATGGACAGCTATCATTTATTAGGAAGCTCGGTTTCATCTGGGTGCCTGGTTGGGGTGAGTTTGTTATATATATATAAGCAAAAAAAAGACACCCTCTTTTCTGCTGCATCTGTCTGCTTTCAGCAGGGTATTATTTTGTTAATACCACTGTGATCTGTTGATAGTACACCTAAGCTATCAGGAGATACCAGCAAGCATTTTCTTATTTAAAGAGGGGCCTAGCAATGGTGATGACATACACATGTCTAAATTCTACCCAGATTCCAGGTAAGCTAGGAAAACATCTGTAACTGTCCATTATAAATATTGCAATGTCTGTAGGCCATAAGGAAATAGAAAATCACATTTTTGTTTACAATTCAATGTAGTGAAAAAAAACTTTTACCTCTCAATGTAAAACCCTGTGGTTTTTCAACTTATTTTTCATTCATTTCAATTAAATGCCATCTTATAGATTGTTAATGCCATGCAGAGAAAAAAGAAAGAAGAAAAGTTTTTTTTAGAGTGAATCTTCCCTAGTCCCATTATGATATTATATGCTTTTGTGAGACAGTGGTGGGTTATTTTATTTTTTAAAAAAAATGTGACAGGACAATAATTAATTTTAATGGCATTTTGCCATAATTCCTATAGTAAATTGCTATGTCTGGTCATGTGGTAGCCTGTATGAATATGCAACAGGATTTTGGATATTTTCCAAACCAACAGAAATGTATCATTTAAAAAAAAAAGAATGACACAAATATATAAAATACGAATAGAAAAAAACCATTGAAAAAACAAAAACAAAATTTCTACTTTTGATGAATGATTGAAATGACTAATCATTTGGAAAATTCATGTTTGCATACTATGTTGAATGTGTAATGCATTTTTGATTGTATTATTTTTTCTGAAATACTTTCTTGAAAAATAGTCTGAAATTAACATGATTTCTTTTCCCCCTAAGATGAGACAAAGAATAAAATATGTGGTTTCTTTGTATTGCTATTCTAAACATAGGATGAAACTCAGTTAAAGCCTTGGCAATCTAATCTCACACAGATAGTCCTCGACTTAGAGCCACAATTGAGCCCAAAATTTCTGTTGTTAAGTGAAACATTTGCTAAGTGAATTTTGCCCCATTTTATGACTTTTCTTGCCACATTTGTTAAGTTAATCACTGCAATTTATAAGTTAGTAACTTGGTTATTAAGCGTGGAATACAAAATCAACAAAGTAACAAAAACAGGTGAAGCCCCTTTAATTCCTTTAACTTGGCTTCAAAGCTCCAAATATCCTTGACTGGAGACAAAAAACTCCCCCACAAACAGTTACAAAAAGGAGGAAATGCTGTTCAAATGAAAAGTACCTATAAATTATAAATAGAAAAAAACAACACAAACCACACTGAAACAATTAAGGAAACCAGGCAACATAAGGGCTTGAAGATGTCCACAGATATTTGAATACACACTGGGAAGGATGCCAAACTCAGATAAGAACGCACAGACTAGAAATATTTTCACGTTTTGTTTCCAGCATTGGCTCATGCATCATCTGTCCTTTTAAACAGTCCTCACAGCTGCAGTCCATGAAGGGGATCATGGCCCTTTCCTCCCCCTTAGACCATGCCATTCACATTTCTCCTTAATTCTCTCCTCCCTACATGCCCTAGGATGAAGAGGGGATGGGCCTGGATCTTCCTTTGACTGCCCAGCTGGCCTCTGCCCTTCCCCAGTTTCCTCCACAACCTCCAGAGCCACACTTCCACTCCCTGTAGGCTGCTCCTCTTCTCCCTTGGAGTCAGACTCCAACAGGGGCATGACATCTGGCTTCCTGATTGACTTTGCTTGTCAGATCACAAAAGGGGATCACATGTTCCTGGAATCCTGGAATCCTGTGGTGGTCATACATTTGAACCAGTTGCCAAGCATCTGAATTTTGCTCACATGATCCTGTGGATGCCACAAATGTAGCATCTGAAAAACAGTCATAAGTCACATTTTTCTAGTGCCATTGTAACTTTGAACGGTCACTAAACAAACTGTTATAAGTCAAGGATTACCTGTATAGCTTCTACTGAAGTGGCAAATCACTTCTCAGGTGAATTCCAAATTATGGAATATTCGTCATTATTATTTTTCCTTAGGATGAGATAGAAGGTAAGGGGAACTTGTTCATATCACTGCTAGCACAGTGGTCCTGGTTTGCTTTCATCAGTTGTCAGCAAAGGATATTGAGGTAATCAAGAAGGCTTTTTAAAAATTTGTTGAAATCAAAGGAAAGAGAAAATAATAGAAGCTCCAACTGAAAAGAGGCAGAAAGACCTCAGTTCTTAATATAGTTTCGGTCTTCCTCAAGGACAGGATATTTATTCCATCAAGGGATTCTTAAGAGGAAGTAGAAAGGATCAGGTTGCGATCCGAGGATCTTGTGATTTGAGCAGTAAGAAATGCTAAGTCAATTGCCTAGTATTATCTTTTGCTAAGCTTTGAAACTTTGAGCAGTAGGAATCCTATTTCCCCATTGAAGGGAATTCTTGCTTTCCTTTGCCTCCTGAACTCAAGAGACCCCTTTGTCCTTTATCTCCTTACATTCAGGAGCAGATATATCTCAATCGGCTTCCATTTTATTTGCAAAATAAAAAATTGGCAACTGGGGGCTTGCAGCCATTGGTCTTCCGCCAAGGAGAATGAAAAGAGAGAAGGGTGTTAGTTTCATGCCTACTTTGGCCTGGGCTACTGTGTGCCTGCATAAGTTTACAGGAATCTGCAATTCAAAGAGCCAACATCATTCTCAGCTGCCTGTCCCCACTCATGATACCACAGCAATAAAACAGCTCTTGAGAAAATGCCCCTCATTGCAAAAGTATCAACATTCTGTCCTTCTTTAGGCTTTCTCACTTCTCAAAAGAAACAGAATAATAAGGCAGTAAATACTTGGCTGCTAGAGAGGCTCAGGCAAATGCATGTAGGATATATTTAAATGCAAGTAGTGTAGGAAGTTAGCACCCAACCCTCTCCTGGAAAATTGAAATATCTTAGGAAATATTAAAATGGCAGAATATTTTCCCTAAAAAGAGTAGAAAGTCAGAAGCAGAAACTCACCTGAGTGGCAGAAATTCAGCCCCTCCCACCTTTGCTAATGGGTCATTAAAGCCTAGGCCAGAGTATTCAATATAATAAAGGCCACTACTCATCTTACCGCCTGGCCTAGGAAGATTGTACCAGCAAACACTCAGGTGAAGCCATGTGCTCCAGGCAAAGCCTACAAAGTTAACTAAGTCTGACGGGAGTCTGACGGCCAATGGGATACATTTCTTGCCCAGGAACAGGAAACACTAAGGTGGGGTCCAACCTCAGCATCTTGGCCCCTCCTTCCTTCTCTTTTCCTTCACCTTGGAGCATGTGATCCTTCCTTCTTTGGAGCTCCAAGGCATGTGGTCCTGTCTACCATTAAACCATCTTTCCAGATAGCCTCCATGTTTCCAGTGTCTTTCTCCCAACTTGGAACTGAAACCAGAAGGATAATTCTTCCAACAATAAGATCTATCATTTTGACACATGTAGACCCACATAAATTTTGTAAAGCCAATTGCAAAGCCCGAGACGGTTTTTACAAACAATGAAAACCATATGAAATATTGCTTTAGTAGGTGAGATTTTCTGTGGCCATTGCAAGACATAAATAAGTCTTCATCTTTCTGGAAACATGAATCCTAAAGAGACAGCCTCGCCCTGAGAGATCTTTACGGCTGCTACGAGGAGGCTTTGCACTGGCTTTACACAATTTTAATGGCTATGTAATCTGCCAGATACACATGCTAGTATCTGAAGTTTAAATGGAATTACTTGGCAAAACAAGGCAGAGGGGTGTGTCCATATACGTGTGTCCATAAGGTGTCAAAATGATAGGTGCCTTCAAGTGGAGTTGGGAGGTTGACATCTAAGAAGAAGGCAAGGCAACCTTATTAGCATGATAAATTTGATACTGCATTCCAAGCCTGTGATGTCTCGTATTCCGTGCTCATACTTGGCAAATAAAGTTTCTCAGCCTTGAGAAACTGGACTGGACATGGCTTGGTTATATTTCATGTCTGTTCCCAAGGATCAGGAGATATAGAATATCTGATCTTTACTAAAGAAGATTTCTGTGCAGGATATGTGGACATTTCTAAAATTAGATTTTCTTTACAAGTAGACACAACTTAATGGGACGTGATAAGATACAATCCATCTCCATTTACAGGTTTAGAAATAGTGTGCTGAAATGCAGTCTGAAAAAGAAAAAAAGATGCTGCTTTGATCCATATAGCTTTATCAAATGATTTTTTAAAAATCAGTGCAACATGAGAAGGATCCTATGGTAGAGCTGTTATTTATGCTTATGAGATTCAGTTTTTGTCTCCACTGCTTTAAAAAGAAAAAAGGGAGATTGGTGCAAAGCAGAACTGCTGAGGAATCATGAATATTGACTACTCTTGCAGGAAAGTTGTTTTATAAATCAAGTATTGAGTTTTTACATATTTCCAGTGCAAAGAAAAAAAACATTTCATGTTTTCAAGCCAGTGTTCACTGATGTGGCTTTAGGCTTCCTTACTTCATCCTTAGAAAACTACAGCTATAGTCATGTAATCTTTTCTAGCACAGTGAGTTGCTTGCATCAGGCACAAATTAGAAACCTCTACTGAAACACTTTCACATGTTGCAGTGGTGAATCATGTCTAGATTGGTCCATTCTCACAATGTCTGCAGGCCAAGCAACCGAGTTCCTTTCTTACCAGCTACAGTATACTATATATAAACTGCAGCAAATGCCATTTAGATTTCAAGGCAGAATGTCCCTTTCTCCAAACCCACAATTGACCAGAATTCTCTCACCGCGATATGCATAATGATAGAGAGGATAGCTATTTCTTTTCTTTGTCTTCTCCCTTCCATATTTATTTTTTATATTAATAGTTTTAACTGTGATTGCTAAACTGCTGTAAGACACTTTAAATAAATAACTTCACATAACCTTTTGAAACTTGGAGAGTGGACATCAGTAGTGGGATTCAAAAATTTTTACTACCAGTTCTGTGGGCATGGCACGGTTTGATGGGCGTGACTTGGTGAGCGTGGCAGTGGAAAAGATACTGCAAAATCCCCATTCCCTCCCCACCCCACTAACCTGCTTTCCAGTTCTGTTCTCCTGTGTAGGGCAACAAAAGAAGACCCAGCTAATCAGCTGGGACTTGGGAGTAGAGAATAGGTGTGGACTGGGGCCAGTCAGAGGTGGTATTTGCCGGTTCTCCAAACTACTCAAAATTTCTGCTACCGGTTCTCCAGAACTGGTCAGAACCTGCTGAATACCACCTCTGGTGGACATTAATCCTCTTGGTAAACTAGAAAAATGTGGGATAGATGGCATCACCAACGGATGGATTTGTAACTGGCTGATACATCACACTCAACATATAGTCCTTAAGGGAACATGGAGGAAAATAAGCAGTAGGCTGCCCTAAGTTTCTGTTTTAGGCCAAATACTCTTCAATATCTTCATAAACGATTTAGGTGAGGGATAGAAGGAGAACTCACCAGATTTGCAGACAGCACCAAGATTGTAGAAATAGCCAACACCCCAGAACCTATGTTCAAGATTCAGATGGCTCTACAATAGACAAACACTGGGCTCTATCTACCAAAATGAAATTCAAAGAGAAAATTAAGTTTTTACACTTAGGCAAGAAAAACCAAATGTACAGGTACAGATTAGGTGAAACTTGGCTCAATAGGAGTATCTGTGAGCGACATATTGGACTCCTAGTGGGCCATTATTTAAATATTAGCCAGTATTGTGCTTTAACTGCAAAAAAACCAATGCAACCCTAAGCTGCATTAACAGAAGGATAAAATCAAGATCATGGGAAGTATTAGTACTGCTTTACAAAGCCTTCATAAGAACATACTTGGAATACTGCATCCAGTTTTGGTCACCACAATATGAAAAAGATGTTAACTTTTGGAAAGAGTGCAGACAAGAACAACAAAGAAGATTAGGAGGTTGGAGGCTAAAACATATGATGGTTACGTGAATTGGGTATATTTAGTCTAGGGAAAGAAGGACAAGGGGTGACATAATAGCAGTGTTCTAATATTTGAGGGGTTTCCAGAAAGAAGAGGAAGTCAACCTATTTTCCAAAGTACCAGAAGACAAAGCAAGAAGCAATGGATAGAAACTAATCACGGAGAGAAGCAACCTAAAACTAAGAAAAAAAAATATTGACAATGAAGACAATCAGCCAGTGAAATGGCTTGCATTCAGAAGTTGTGGATGCTCCATCACTAGAAGCTTTTAAAAAGAGACTGGATTATAATTTTTCTGAAATGATATAGGGTCTCCTGCTTAAGGAGGGGGTTGGACTGGAAGACATGTAAGTGTCAGGCTCCGAGTTTGCTACGGAGCCTATCAACTCTGAACACACCTTGCAGCAAGTCATCTGGCAATGGAGAATATCACCTTAGCTCTGCTGACGCCGGATCTGTATTGCTGGTTGGTGGTGTTGAAGGTTGCTTTAGATTTAGAATGACTCAGCAGAGCTGTGAGCTGCAGGATGGATTCTGAAGCAGCTGCGGGGTTGGAAATGGCTTTTTTATGTATTGATGTGGTGCATATTGTTAGAGGGGGTTGGGCCATATATAGGTGGTAATTAAGCATTGAGTTAATACATGGTGAAGGTGGCACCAGGTGGGGATCAGTTAATGAGGGTCAGAATAGGTTAGGGATGTAGACATGTTGTAGGGTTAATAGCATTTACAGATAATAGGTTAGGCATGGCCAGAACTAGAACTGCGTATAGGCCTGGATGTGGTGTGGTATATCTCATGATAATGGTGATGAAAGAGAGCAAACTCAAATTCAACGCTAACCTTGCCTGGCTTTTAGTCTTTCTTGCCTGATTAGAGTATTTGTTGTTTGCTGATATATTGACTAAACCCTCATTGTCCTAAAGAGGAGCTGGAGTTTGGATTCATTTAAAGACAAATCTTCAATATTCAAGGACTGCCTGAGAGTAAGGTCCTTGTTATTCTGTAATTTTATTATTTCTGTCATCAGAAACAGATTTCCTATGAATTTTAATTGGTATAATAGAGGCAAATGTCCATCATTATATTTATATATTTTAAAATTTTATATCCATAATTTCTTATAAGAGGTTCAAGGCAAGTAATATGATTCTGTCTCTCACTCATTCCATTTTATTTCCTTACAACTCATTGAAGAATGTTAATCTGAAGGACAATGATAGGTCTAACCTCCACATTAAGTCATTTAGATAACAGTAATTTTATCATTCCATTTTCAGTTTTCTAAAAAATCAGTATGTTTCCACCCATTGATGATACTGGCAGAGGTTTATAACAATTTCTTATAACTGACAAAGTGCCCTTGAATTTTCTTTTCCCCTTCTTGGCAAGTAGGAGTACATGGGGTACATTTTCACTTCTGATTTCTATCCATCTTGACTTATGCATGTCCATGTAGAAGGAAGTAAACTGGGAAAAAGAAAAAGACTGAAAGCAAGTGCAAAATTTATGTAACAATTGGAAAATTGTACTTTTGTTTAAAATGAGAGGTGATAGGATATTTTTATGACAAGTTCACATATAAAGTGAGTAAAAGAAGTAAAAGAAATGGGGTGAGAGAAACTGAATTATTCCCTTACTAACCTTATCTTACTCTTTTATGATAGACACTTTTTTTCTCAGATGTCTTTACAAGTGGAAATCCATTTGCATAGGCTTGTTTTCCCAGATAAGCCTGAAGCAGTTTGGTGCCCTTCAGTTGTTTTGATCCAGCAGGAATTATGAGATTGAACACATTGAGGAGGTACTTAGTTGGGGAATCTCTGCATAAGATGATTGATAAGCATTTGGAAAATTCCAGCATATACCACTGCAAAATCCTTGTCCTCAAAGTCAATTGATGGAACCTTTGTTACCGTCTCTAAATTTCCATATTAGTGCTGTAATTTAATTACTTTTACTTTCCCCTTTTATCTGCTTAAACAGCTGTTGATGATACTGGCAGAGTATCATGATACTGTTGGGATAATAGGCCCCCTTTTCATAGGCTTTAAATACCCTCTAGCTGTGTTCCACCAGATTAGAAATAATGGGATCAAAGGAGTAGCATAACATAACTGACATGGATATTCCATTGTTTAGTTCCACGTTGTATAAAACAGTGAACTGCCTTTCCAGTCCAGGAAAAGGAAAGCATATTGTTCGCATATACATCTATTTACATATTGTTGTTGCATATACATCTATTTTTTGCAATACTTAACTTAAAGCAATAAATGTCTGGTAGAGGGAAATATTCAGAAAACTTTTTGTGCTGATTCTATATGGAACATTCATAGGATACAACTGTCTGGTTTAAGAATACAACTTCCCATTTGCAAAAGCTTCACATTCCATTTCCGGAGTGACATTCACTAGGCTGACTTCATTGCATAGGACCGTGATGGCAAACCTATGGCACACGTACCACAGGTGGCACGCAGAGACATTTGTGCCAGCATATGAGCTGCAGGCAAATTTACCTCACTGCGCATGTGCACACCTCACAGCTGATTTTCGGCCAGTTTAAGGACTTTTTTGGCCTCCCAAAGGTTTGAGGAAGGCTTCTGCAGGCTTCTACAAGCTTGGTAGGCCGAAATCTAGCCCCATTTTGTCACTCCGGTATTTTCAGAAAAACAGGATGTGATGAAACGGGGCTAGATTTTGGCCTACCAAGCTTGTAGAAGCCTGCAGAAGCCTTCCTCAAGCTTTTGGGAGGCTGAAAAAGGCCTCAAACCGGCCAAAAATCAACAGGTGCAGTGCAGGTAAGGGGGTGGTGGGGGTGGGTGGGTGGGATTGTGCATGCATGGGTAGGGGATGTGGGTGGGTGCACATTGTCTTCTGCATGGTGGCACACGAGCAGGAGTGTACAAGCGCACGCACAATTTTTGGCACAGAAGCCCAAAAAGGTTAGCCACCACTGGCATAGGAGAAGGCCTGGAAATGACAGCTGTTTTACACAACATTCTGTTTGCCAGAAAAATAGCTAGTCTATGTTTTCGTGCTGTGATGGTGAACCATGGCTGTGTGCCACAGGTGGCACACAGAGCCATTTGTTGCAGTCACTTGAGCCCCAGCCAAACTTACCTGCACTGTGCATGCGTGAGCATCCCAACTGATTTTCAATCCATTTTCACCCTCCCAGAGGCCTGAGGGAAGCCTCCGCAGTCTCGGGAGGCCAAAAAACGGGCCTTCTGCAAATACCGGAAGTGCTGAAACGGGCCCGTTTTCAGCATCCCAAGGTTCTAGAGGCTTCCATCGAGCCTCCGGGAGGGTGAAAATGGCCTCAAACAGGCTGAAAATCAGCTGAGAGGCACGTGCATGCACAGTGCAGGTAAGGGGGCAGAGCGGGGATGTTGCACGCACATGTGAAGGGGGGTGCGGCACGCAAGTACTAGCGGCACACCACAACAAAATGATGGTTCTCCATCACGGATTTAGGATGTATTTTGGTTCAGTTGAGGATCATGTCTCAGTAGAAGCTGAGAAGACTTCCCAATCTCTCTCCCCCACCATCCCAGTCTCTGCTCCGAAGGCACTTTCATGCATGGATTGATAAAAGAATTGAATGAGGTCTTTCCAGTTCTTTTCTTTCTTTTTTCAAAATCTGGATAAAAAAAATAGCAATGCCATCACAACAGCGCAGGATGATGAAGATGTTCTGTATGGATCTTAGTAGGTTCCAAGTACTCCATTCTGATTGGCTGAAAAGGCCACTTACGGATTGGTTCGGAAAGAATTAAATAACTGTCATTGGCCACAAGCTGGCAGGCTATATAAAGGGCTGCCGTGGCTTGGGCTATGTTCCATTTCTTTACCTAGTGGTTTGTAATCAAGAGTTGTTGTTTGGAACCGCTCTTCTGTGCTTCTTTCCGGACGGAACACTGGTGACGAGGGTGGGATCGTCATAGAAGCAGAGACCAAAGCACGTGGTGATCTGAACCGAGCAAAAGAGATGGCTGGTAACAACGCGCCACCCGCACCCTTCAATCCAGATGTGGAGGATTGGGAATCGTATATCGATTGCTTTCTTATGTTCTTAGAAAGCAATGAGATGGAAGAAATCTCGGATCAAAGGAAGAGGGCTGCCTTCCTTACACACTGCGGACCGGCTGTATTCAAAATGGCAAAGGCACTGGTGAAACCCAGAGATATCAAGCAGATGACCTGGTCCAACCTGAACTGAATGCTCCGAACACACTATGCACTGGTGGTCTCAAATCTCATCAAACGACATGAATTTTACAAAAGGGACCAGAAAGAAGATGAAACCATTGCAAACTTTGTGGCGGCCTTGAGACACATTGGAGGGGCATGTGAGTTTCAAAACATGGATGAGGCTATGAGACACTGTGTAGTCCTCAGCCTGAAAGACTCTACCCTTCAGAGCAAACTACTCAACAGGCTGAATATAACCGTGGCCGAGGCCATTGCTGAGGCAACCACTGCCGAAGCAGCGAAAAAGTCAGCAGCTACCATCAGCCAATTCATCATGGCCAACTCACCACAACACTCTCCCCGCAGGACAACACATTATTGCCAATTCGCCACAGGACAACTTATTGTGGGACAGCCCAACAATTCCATTTAATTATTTAAAAAATTACTTTGATTTTTGTCATTCACATTTCATTTTGTTCCTCCTTTGGCATCTTTTCTTTAATGATTCTGTTCCACTATTTCTTTGATATTAGTGTAACTCTTGCTCCGCAGCAAGTTGTCCTGTGGTGAACTGGCCATGATGAATTGTCTCATGGCGAGTTGGCCATGACAAGTTGACTGTGGCATGTTGTTGTAGGATCCTTCCCCATATTTATTTCTACCCTTTCTGGCTGTAGTCTACTCTTCTATGACATTCAGCCAATAAGCTTTCCCTTGAGAAAAGCATTTTGTACATTGTTTGTACATTGTATCTTATTGAAATGAAATACAATTGGCCTTTGTGAATATTATTTCTACAGGTTTACTGTAATGAGCATTTTGACCTCTTCAAAAAGTTTGAAGAAAAATTCACCATCGAACTACAGGTATTCAGCAGTTAAATTTTCTTCCTAATGATTCATATCAAAAATAGATAGGTTGATAGTCCTGAGGTTGACTGTGTGATATCATTGGTCTACAATGGATATTATTTGATGAGATGGCATAATATGGCCACGTCATTCCTTAGATAAACATCTACTCAAAAGTTTATTCTGTGCTTTATATTTATCAATAGGAGAGAATGTATGGAGTCATGCAAACTCAATAATCCAGACTCCTAATTCACAGGCCTAAATAAGGAATTGTATTTGATGGGCAGCAGACTTCAATACACATTGCTGGCAATATTTCAGGAAACTTTAATACTTTAATGCTTAAGTTTTGGTGATACGACTTTATTGATTTTTCTCCACATCGCGGTGTTAATATTGCAGTATCCAGCTGATTGATGATCTGAAATATAGCACATGCAACATTGTAAGAATAAAATTTAAAAATCCAGTGTAACATCTCTTTATTGACATGCCAACATGTCAGTCTTTCAAGATAGGTCAGGTCAAGAGACAGACATTGTAGAGATTGCAGCAATGCTGCTTTATTATAGAATAAAACAACTTATAATAAAAACAAGGACAAATAGGCTGAAAAACAGCTTCTATCCCAGGGCAGTAACTATTTAATTCTATTGTATAATGCAATATTAATGCAATATCAGGGGTTTTCAATTCAATGTATAGAATGTGAAGGATGTGTGTTTGTGTTTGTTTTCATAATCATAATGTACACTGAAGATGGTATTTAATTTTGTTGTACGAAATGCAATGACAATAAACTAAACTAAACTTAATCTTGAAAGTCTGCTTGAGTATTTTTCTGTCTCCTGTTGTACTAACAAAGGAAAAATTATTTTTAATTTAATTTTAATTTATTTCTCATCTCACCTTCTTGACAATGTACCTCTGTAATTATTCTTTCATTCCAAGGTCATCTTTAAACCTCTTTACACAGCAAGAATATGCAGAGTAAAGAATGGCATTTAAATCAATAGTTAATATCCAACCTTTCAAATTAGTCATAGTCTCCCATAATCCTTGTTCTGATATAAATAACCTCCCGTATTATGTTCTAAGTGGCTTTGACTATCTTTGTAATCCACAACATCCTAATTTAGGGAATGTTAAATTTAATTTAGAGATTACTGTATCCTCTTACAATATTGCTTATTTATCACTCTACAGAATAATCAGTTTGGTATAGTGGTTAAAATACCAGTCTAGAAATCAGGAGATTGAGTTCTAGTCTCATTTTAGGCATAAAGCCAGTTGGGTGACCTTGGCCAGTAACTGTCTGTTAGCCCTAGAAAGGCAGCAATGATGAACCACTTCCCAAAAGTGGTTTTGCCAAGAAAACTGAAGGGACTAGTCCAGACCATCACAGGAGTTGACACTGATTTAAAGTCACATATAATGTTATAAAGGCACCCTGACATCAATTAGGAGGAAAAAGTCTGCATTAAGAGGGAGATTGAATAGGTTCCTGAAGAACCTAGCCAATAATTTTATCATTCCAAAAGGCAGAAGAGGAAACTAAAGGGTCAGCTATACTGGAGCCAATTTTTACTAACAGAGAAGAAACAATAGAGGGGATTGAAGTTGCCAGAACTTTAGATGAAAGTGACCATGTCATATTTGAATTCAATATAACACAGACGCAAGCACTAGAACATAATCAAATCAGTGTCTTAGACTTTAAAATAAATAATTTTAACAAACTGAGAGAGAACTTAGGAAGGATTCCATGGATTAAAATCTTAAAAGGGAAAGCAACTCAAGAAGGTTGGAAAACTTAAAAAAATATGATTATAAAAGTCCAGTCTAGCACTTTACAACTGAAAAAGAAAAAGAAGAAATCCAAGAAGAAACCAGCATGTTTGCACAAATTCTCTAATAAACGTAAGACAAAAAGGACATGTATAAAAAATGGAAAGGACACATAACTAGGGCAGACTACCAGCATATAGCCCAAATCTGCAAAGATGAAATCAGGAAAGCTAAGGCTTGGAATGAACCAAGGCTTGCAACAAATGTCAAAAATAGTAATTTAAAAAATTCTTTCAAAATGTAAAAAACAAGAAAAAAAGTCAAGGAAACAATCAATCTACTAATGGCCAACTCACCTTGGTCAATTCAACATTGGACAACTCTTCATGGCCAACTCTACACGGGACAACTCACTATGAGACCACTTAACAATTCTAATTATTTAAAATAAATAAAGAACTATTTAAATGTTTGCCATTCACATTTTTTTCTGTCCTTCTTTTGCATCCTTTCTTTAATGAGTCTATTCCACCATTTCTTTAATATTAGTGTAACTTTTGTCCTATAGCAAGTTGTCCTGCAACAAATTGGCCATGGTGAGTTGGCCTGGTCAAATTGGCTGTGGTTGAATTGGCCACAGCAAATTGTCATAGACCTTCTTCAGCAATGTCTTTTTCAATATTTTAATCTACTTTATGCTTGATGACCTTCCATCCAAGTATTACCAAGGAAGTACTCTCTTAGCTTCCCAGTCTGACATGATTTGCCAGATACATACATTCAGATCAATAATATTAAATTTGGAAGGCTTGTGACATGTATAGAAGCCATACAGTATATCTTGCATATTTAAACAATCAGAGGCCAATTTAAAACCACTAATTACATTGTACAATGAACTCAAAATGTCCAAGGAGGCAATTTTTTAACTGAAGTAGATTTAGGATTTAATTCTATATCCTTTAGCAGGGAACAAGACCAATTTAATATAGAATATTTTATTTTGGATCTTCAAAGGGATGTATTGTAAAACATGGCACAATAATACTCAAACAATTCCTCCGATCATCCTTAGGAGAGACTACAAGGAAAGCTCTAAAGCTCCATATGATTGCTATTATTTTCCAGAACACATAACTGATGACTGTTTCATTCCTAGCATATTATGCTCATGTTGTATTACTTACTTTATGTATGAATAACTTGACAATATAAGGTTTGCCAAGATTTAAGCCCCTTAGGCATTTCTCCCTGAGATTCTTCTATCATTGCCTCTGATAAAATATGCTTCTCAGAAAACAGACTTTTTTCTAAACAGTTATGTAAGATTCTGTTTAGTTCAATATTATTTTCTTACAATCCTAACACCACAGCATGTCAGTTGATTTTCTTGGGTAGCCTCACCTTTCCAACTTGGCTTGTTAGTAACTCATATAATGAAATATGGGAGAAACAATGATCTCATTGTAATGGGGAGAACTGTTTTCTCTGTTGGCTGTATTATCTGGAATTATTTCCTCAGCTTTCTCCATTCTAACATAGAGGGACATACCAAAATCAGCTGCAAATCTTTGCAGGATGGATGGACAGCATTGGGTTCAAGAATGTGAGATTTACTGGATATGAATTCCTTTGTCAATTTATTGCAATTTCAGTAATGAATAAAATACACAGCTCAAGGTTGAACTGTTGGGTTCTTTGAGCTCAGATGTTCTCCTGTAGAAATTTCACTCTTAAGGCAAATAGCATCACCCATGTCGTCAGCAAAACAAGCAAGATCAGAGAGCACCAAGAATGCTACAATTCCCTCAAGAATCCCAAAATGATTCCAAGCATTGCTCATGGAGAACAGTCTCTCCCACAGTTACTGATACACAGTAATATAGTCCAGGCTGTGAAACTTCATAGCAGCAATCATGGGTTTGTTAATGTTCCCCCAAGCACATCTTTGACTGTATGCAGAGGCAGCTATGAGATCTGAAAGTTTGGTCAGAATGATGACACATGCAAACCCTGTCCTTTATCTTTATTTACCTTTCTTTTACCTGCCATAGGGCTTTGCACACCAAAACAACCAGACACAAAAAGTTTTTTTTTCTCCAGTGCTATCACTCTGCTAAACAACTACAGATAGTCTTTGACTTAAAATACCCTGTTTAGTGATTGTTCAAAGTTAAAATGGCACTGAAAAAAAGTGATTTATGACCATTTTTCACACTTACCACAGTTGCAGCATCCCCATGGTCACGTGATCAAAATTCAGACACTTGGCAGTGGTGGTTGTAGTGTCCTGGGGTCAGGTGATCACTTTTGCAACCTGACAAGCAAAGTCAATGGGGAAACCAGATTCACTTCACAACTGTGTTCCTAATTGAACAACTGCAGTGATTTACTTAACAGCTGTGGCAAAAAGAGGTCATAAAATGGGACAAAACTATGTATGATAACAGATTACAGATTACAGATAATCAGAGTTGGAAGGGACCTTATAGGTCATTTAGTCCAACCCCCCCACCCAAGCGGGAGACCCTACACCATTTCTCACAGATGGGAGTTCAATCTCTTCTTGAAAGACTCAAGTGATGTCACTCCCACAACTTCCGAGGGCAACTTCTGTTCCATTGGTTGATTGTTCTCACTGTCAGAAAGTTTCTCCTTATTTCCAGGTTGAATCTCTCCTTGTTCAGTTTCCATCCATTATTCCTTGTCTGGCCTTTGGGTGCTTTAGAAAATAGCTTGACCCCTTCCTCCCTGTGGCAGCCCCTCAAATATTGGAAGCATGACAAGGTAACTCCTTATTATTTGTAAAAATAATAAAGGTGGGATACAAGTAAAAGCAAGGCAATCATAGGATGGGTCCCATTTGATCAAAAGCATCCATGAAAGAGACCTAAAACAAGATGGATCGACAACATCAGCAGGTATTGCGGGCCTGATTGGCAAAAAAACAACAACCCCTCAGGACCATATTGGTTGGAAACATGCAGAAGAAGCCTTCCTCTTGCAGTGGCTAGACAATGGCTAAAACAATGATGATGATGATAAAATATAAATGAATAAATAACCATTGACATTCCTCAATATCTTCTTTAAAAAAACATAAAGAATTCTAAAACTCCCAAAAAGAGAAAAATTAGCCCAATTTTGGGGGGTGAGGGCTTAACGGTATACTGTCTACCCTAAAACCTCTCTAAAATAGAAAACACACTTTTAATTCCATTCCCCATCCTCTAAACATTTGACCCCTTATTGTATAAATATTTTGGCTCTGCTTGTTTGGGAATTCTGAGGTATTTCTGAATGGCATGGTAGTGGTGTTATATAACAGCACCAAGCGGCCTCCTCATACTTCATATGAAAGTAGTTTTTTGGCAGATAACTGTATTTGGCAACATCAGGAGAACAATCTCAAATCATCCACATTCTTGCATCAACAACTTGAGGGATCCTCAACCTCCGGTCCGCGGATTGGTATCTGTCCACAGCCTGCTGGGAACTTGGCTGCTCAAGCACCAGGCAAGCACACAAACCATCCTCTCCCTCCTGTCACATCTGCCAGTCCATGGAGCTGGAAATGTTGGGGTCTGCTGAGCTAGAAGAATGAGGCAAATGCCCATCAAACTGCCCTCCAACTTTATAATGGGATGATTTTAATGCAAATTCTACTCCTAATTTATTTTTGAGGCTTCATATTATTTGGGAATTACTGAGATATCAAAAATTGACTTAAAAGGGTTGACATCAAAACAAACAAAAGAATGACTAGTATAAATGAACACTTATGAACTGATGGATTTGCAATGGGAAAGATGTTACTACATGTCACGTACTTTACCTACATTCAAATTTATGATTTTGAGTCTCTCGACAGAAAATAGAATTATAAGCTACAGAAGCTCCGTTTATGATTTAATTGCAGGCTATTTCCTATAAGATTTGTGCTGCTGGTTTCATTTTATGCTCCCAGTGTGTTGTTGTCTGCAACATGTTTCAATTCTTATCATCGTATCAATTTCTAATTACAATTATAAATTTATCCTCTCTTGTTTTTACATACCGGATGGTAATCAAAAGTACGACTGTCTGTGTTTTTTTTTTTTTTTATCCCTAAATGGACTGGAGAATGGCCCCACCTCCTTTGACTCAGTCTTAGAGCACACCTTTACTATAAAAAGACGCCAAGCTACTTGAAATCTCTCAGCTAAGAATTTGGATCTTTGACATCTGGATTAATTCGCTTTACAGGTAAAGTTTAATCCAAGGTTTATTTTTTTCTGCAAGTAAAAGGAGAAATGAATGTGCTGAGATATATTGGATGGGCATTTTAAACTTCAGGTTTATTTTTAATACGTATCTTGGATACAGGGCACAGCAGGTGGTTGTTAGGTCAATCAAGATGTATAACCAACCCATAGTATATTAGTCACAGTTAGAAGCATAACTTTTAATGAGATTTCTGAATCTGAAAAGGGAAAAAAAAACCCTAACTTTGAAAAGATTTGTGGAGGATGATTTTTTTGTTGAGCAGTGAGCCAATCTCTGTAAAAAAAACTTTGAAAAGGCAGAACAAAGCAACTTTTTGATTTTTGATGAAATGTACTATGAACCACAAAAACTTTTGCAACAATGAATGTGTGAGGCAGAGCTGTTATTTGGCTTTAATATGTATCAGTGCATGAAAAGTGCAAGGGGGAAATCAAAGTAAATGAAAAAAACAAACCCCAAACCCAGCATTCAGGGCTGATGACTGGAGTTGAGGGTGCAATCTTTGGACAATTTCCCTTGTGAAATTCCTCCCTCCCAGCTTCTGATAAACAGTTCCCATTCATTTTACAGGAGTCTCACTCAAACTTCCCAGTGTGTAAATTTCATTTGCACATTTTTTGTTTTGTATCCATGCCACTAATACAACAAAAGTTGAAAAGTAGGGGCATATCAAACCGCTTGTTATGTTTTTATGGAAATTTTAATGCTTTTCCCCCACCAATAGGTTTTTAATAATATTTGTGACTGCTTTACTTACCTTCAGGTTCTTTAGTATGTCTCTATGGTAAATCACTTATATCAACCAGACATTAAAATTGCATTTGGCAATTTCAGAATGAAAATAAAATCAAAACCTCTACTCTTAGTTTGATTAACCATTTGTGCCTTTCTTAGAATATAAGGCAGCATGTGAACAGCTTTGAATGATGATCACTAGGGGACTCTCCCTATCATACTTGTATGCATGATTTGAATGTGACAAATTTTTTCCCCCTGGCATAAGCTTTTGAGGACATCTAGTGGGTATTATATTTAAATTATTCTTGCACCTTAAGAATTAAAATAAAAAATGAAGTTGGAAAGCTGGATGGAAAGCACTAGATTTTCTCTTTCCATACCTGATTAATTTGAATTAATAACACTCTAATGTTTTATAAGACATTTAAGAGTATTTGGTTACAATTAATTAATAGCTTCACCAAACATAAAGATCAGGCAGTTCACACATGTACAGGTAGTTCTCGACTTATGGCCATAATTGAGCCCCAAGTTTCTGCTGTTAAATGAGACATTTGTTAAGTGAGTTTTGTCCCATTTTACAACTTTCCTTGCCATGGTTGTTAAGTGAATCAGCTGGCAAGTTTGTAACCAGTTCTGTCTCTGCTGCTCTTCAGAGCTACCGGTTCTGTGGAGCTGGACAGAACCAATAGAATCCCATCCCTGTTTGTAACCCAGTTGTCCAGTAAATCTGGCTTCTCCATTGGCTTTGCTTGTCAGAAGGTCGCAAAAGTGACCTTGGGACACTTCAACCATCGTAAATATGAACCAGTGGCCAAGCAACTGCTTTTTGATATCATATTTGATATTTTGATCCCATGATCATGGGGATGCTGCAAAGGTTGTAACTGTGAAAAATGGTCGTAAGTCACATTCTTCAAAGCCGTTATAATTTTGAATGGTTACTAAAGGCACTGTTGTAATTTGAGGACTACCTGTATCTGAAATATAGTCTGTCCCTGAAGAGTCAGCCCTGAAAGTTTTGTGTTGTAGCAAAATCACTTGTCTGCAGAAGATCATCAAAACTGAGGCTCAGAGTGTTTGAGGCTGACATGAGCATTTGGGTTCAGACAGTGGTGGTATTCAAGTTTTTTTACTACTGGTTCTGTGGGCGTGGCTTGGTGGGCGTGGTGTAGCTTGGTGGGCATGGCTTGGTGGGCGTGGCAGGGGAAGGATCCTGCAAAATCTCCATTCCCACCCCACTCCAGGGGAAGAATACAGTAAAATCCCCATTCCCTCCCCACCCCACTAACCTGCTTTCCAGCTTTGTTCTCCTGTGCAGGGCAACAAAACAAGACCCAGCCAATCAGCTGGGACTCAGGAAACAGGGAATAGATGGGGGCTGGACCAGTCAGAGGTGGCATTTGCCGGTTCTCCGAACTACTCAAAGTTTCTGCTACTGGTTCTCCAGAACTGGTCAGAACCTGCTGAATGCCACCTCTGGCTGTGACCCAGTAGGAGGCTGCAGCCTATTGGTTGGGGACCCCTGTTCTAGTCCATTTATAACTTTCATAAACCAAAATCTGGGTTTTTTTTGCTTTTTGATTACTATTGCTTTTAATTTTTAATTTTTTATAACTAGATTTTACAATTGTTTACTTGAAGTAGAATTAGAAGAAGAAATAGTAAAAGGAAATATGATTGCTTGGAGTAGGAATGTAGGACGTAATATCACTTTAAATGAATGGGGAAAGTCTGGGGAAGTAATAATAAGAATACAAAATCGGTAGCATACAAAGAAAATGCATATAAACTGTTTTATAGATGGCACCTTCCTCCTTCGAGATTGGCGAAAATGTGCCCCAAAATAAGTCCAAAATGTTGGAAATGTGAAAAGAAAGAGGGAACTTTTTTTTCCACATGTGGTGGTCATGCATAGAAGCCCATAAATATTGGAAGATAATAAGAAATTGGCTAGAAGATATTACTGAAGAACAGATCGAATATAAACCAGAGTCTTTTCTACTAGGGATTTTTGACAAACAAATATCAAAAAAGACAAAATATATTACAATACATATATTAACAGCAGCTAGGTTGGCTTTTGCTCAGTGTTGGAAGCATCCACAGATACCTACAAAGGAGATGATTATCCAAAAAATTTCAAATTGCACAGAAATGGACAGATTAATATTAGCTCTAAAAAACAAAGAAACTTCAATACATTATAATAGCTGGAATTATTGGTTATAGGTGGTTAGAACAAAGATGAATTTTATAATATAGGATAGAAAAAATAAGATAAATTTATATGAGTGATGTATAAATTCTTGTAAAGATAAAGTGTTTAGAGATCGTAAAACCAAAGGAAGAAAAGATCTCACAAATTGTCGAAAGTAAGAATATTTTTAACAATTCTCTTTTCTGTATTTTCTTTTTTTTTTTCCGGTCCTCTTTTCCCATCCCCTTTTTTCCCTTCCCTCCCCCCCTTACCCTTCAATTATGTTCGTGTTATTATGTTGTTGTGTCTTTTTTTTTTTTTTATTGTAAAATCAATAAAATGTGTTTTTTAAAAAAATGATTTTTTTTTACTGTTTCCTAGTATGATTTGATTGCTTACCCTATGATGATTATTAAGTGTTGTACTTTATGATTCTTGATTCTTGATTCTTGATGAATGTATCTTTTCTTTTACCGTATGTACACTGAGAGCATGTGCACCAAGACAAATTCCTTGTGTGTCCAATCACAATTGGCCAATAAAAGAATTCTGTTCTGTTCTGTTCTAGTCTAATCTAGTCCATTCCAGTCCAGTCCAGTCTACTCCATTCTAAAAGGCAACTGGATAAAAATAAATAAAACCTATTAATACTGCAACAAGAGGATTGACAATAGGGGTGTCAAACTGGTGGCACACGGGCCAGATGAGTCACATGCAAGCCACGCACCCCCAGCTCCATGAATGGGAAAAACATGGCAAAATGTCACATGACGGTAACATGACGCCATGAGCTTGATACCAGTGCAATAGAGAATATTTGTAGCTGAGGGTTGAACTGTGGGGTCCTTACTGCTCTGAGCTTGTTTATTTTCTGGCAGACATTTCATTACCAAATTAGTTAACATTATCAGTGCTGGCAGGCAGTGGCTTTGCTCTCTTTTTATACACTACAGGATTTATCAAAGGAAGTTTTATGGGAAAGTGTTAGCCTATTTAAAACCTGAGCCATCACAATGTACATTTTCTGTTAATATAGTTTCTCACAGAGTTATGTTTCGCTATACAAAGAATGTGTTTCTCCGGATTTGTCTTTATTAACTTTCCAGTTCTGCAATTCAGTTGAAAAGGCTCAATTTTCATCTAAAGAAAAAAAAGAAAATAATTTTGTTTCTGATGATTTTTTTTTTTTTTAAAAAAAGGCCATAAAGGGGGAAAAAAAGAGGCAAGGATGAGAAAGGATATGTTTGGGGTATCAAGTCTTAATTCAAAGATGTGAAACCTGAGGATTATACATGGTCATTGAGGCCTCTTTTTGTGGGAACTCTCTTTTGCTGGAATTAGTTTCTTATCCCTTGAAAGAGGCATATCTCCATTTTTTTTTTTTTAAAAAGCCCCAAAGTCTTCCCGAGCCTTAATCCTGCCACAGGAATGATATGGTCCCATGTAATCAGGGACCTTTCTTAAATTTTTGGCCACTGAAAGATTATCCACCTAATTTGAAGTGATAAAGGCTAATCTCTTCCCTCAGTCCAGTAAAAATACTTGAATATTGAGGAAAACAGTTGCTAGCTTCCAGGGGTGGAGGTGCAAAAATTTTTACGAACGGTTCTGTGGGCATGGCCATGTAATTGGATAGGCATGACTTCTTCTGCTGCTTCTTTTTGCAGCACACATACACACACTGCGCTCTGTTGTTGTTGTTTTGCCTCTTGGGCTTCAGGGAAGCCTCCTGGGAGGCCATTTTTTGCTCCCAGGAGGCTTCCCTGAGGCCCAGGAGGCAAAAAACTGTGTGTGTTGCACGGCTGTTTTTTTACTACTGATTTAGCCAAACTGTAACATTTTTTACTTCTGGTTCATGTGGACTGGGCCGAACCGGTAGAATACCACCACTGCTATCTTCTCAGGAGATTGAGAGAAAGCTGATTTCCCAGAAAATGAACTGGGTATCAGCATTTGCTTAAATTACCTTTGGGCTTCCAATTTGCCACTGTCATGATAACAAACCATGTGAAATATAAAATTTTGAGATTTTGGGGTAGAAAAACAACCCAGCTTTAGATCAAAAGAAATGGACCTTGTTTCAGCATGGGTGCTTTTGAATACAGTGAGTTGTTAGATAGATAAATTAGAAATGCAGTGATTTGCACTTACGGTCCATGGTTTGATTGTTCCTTCAACAGGGTTACTGCTATGATCTCTACAAAGCACCAGAACTTCCCTAAAATGGCTCAAAAATTAACAGAAGAGGACAAGGACTACCATGACGATTCTTCTCCATTACCTGACTCAGGTGGTACTTTAATGCATGCACACATGCACTAACACATTGCTTCCTTTTAAACTATGTCATAGATTGACTAGATTCAGTCATAATTTAAGAAGTTGTTTTATGATTGCTGACCAGATAAAACATGAGAAGTTCGTTTTGAGAATCGCATTCATCCTCAGTTTTTAGTGCAATGATTTGTGATAATTTGAAAAGGCTAGTCCACAACGTACAACCTCAGTTGAGCCCAAAATTTATGTTGCTAAGTGAGAAATTTGTTAAGTGAGTTTTGCCCCATTTTACAACTTTTCTCACCACATTTGTTAAGTGAATCACTGCAGTTCTTAAATTTGTTGTTAAATGAATCTGGTTTCCTGACTGACTTTGTCAGAAGGTCACTAAAGGGGATCACATGACACCAGGACACTGCAACCATAATAAATGTGAGTCAGTTGTCAAGTATCTAAATATAAACCATGTGATCATGGGGATGCTGCAATGGTCATAAGTGTGAAAAACGGTCACACATCACTTTTTTCAGTGCAGTTGTATCTTTGTTCACTAAATGAACAGTTGTAAGTCAAAGACGATCTATATTCATAGTCTCAGTTATTCAAAGATGCTCATGGAGATTGGGGAAAGTGGGCTCTAGGATAATTAACCATGGGCGCATGTCTGCAGCCATTCAATCGCTGGTCCGCAGCCACTCCGGCATGGGCATTTATTGTTGGCTGGCCCTGTGCTAGCATATTTCCCCCCACCAATGTTCTGCCGATGCTCCTGGCCAATTTGCCAAAGGATACTTGTCTCTGGTGAATCCACAGTGCAGGACAAGTTAGTACTCTGCCTTCCCATTGGATGTAGTCCCTTTTCGGCTTGGCTTCCTAAAGTGGAAACTGGAAAGATTGGGGAGGGGGGGGCAAACCCACTCTGCTTTGTGTGCACATAGGGGGCTGGGATGTTGAAACTGCTTCCTTCCATTTGTGTGATGGCCTATGGCATGGCACAAAGGCAACACAATCAAATAATCAGTAGGAGTCCCTTTATTAGCTCCAACTTTGCCCCCGATGTCCTGGTTACCTTCTGGCTGGAGAAAAACTCTGACAGCCTTTGGCTACAGAGAATCAAATCCAAAATGTGGTCAACAAAACTGTAACTATAAGCCCAATCAAGGCAAGATGAGGTAATTAGTCCAGCAGTGCAAGAGAAGGAACTCCATGCATGAAGGCACGGCAATAACTCAACATAGTTGAGAAGACGCTGGGAACACAGATAACTAAAGTTAACACAAAATAAACTCATATTTGCTCCCAGAAGATGCTGCACTCAGCATGCATCTCTTTTAAACTCTCTTCCCAGGTGTGGCTAATGAAGGCAATCAAGGCCCTTTCCTTCCCTGTAAGCCATGCAACCCACATTGCTTTCTTCTCCGTTCCTCCCTGCATGCCCTAGGATGAAGAGGGGGTGGGACTGGGTCTTCCTCTGAACTCCCTCTCCCCTTGTTCTACCTCTTCCCTGCTCTGCCCAGCTGGACTTTGCCTTTCCCCAGTTTACACAACAGCCAAGGGAGCCACACTCCCACTCCCTATCAATTGTTCGTCTTCCTCCTCAGATTCAGACTCTGACAGGGGCATGACAATTTGGTTGCAGAGAGTCTCTCGGCTGAACGTTGCAGATGGCAAGGCAGAGGGTGAGTGGGCAGAAAGGGAGAGATTGGCTAATGACATAGTCCTTCCAAGCATATCCAGAAATGAAGAATTTGTTTTAAGTTTCAGGATCGGACTTTCCAGAATTCTGAAGAATATGTTTAAAAAGTTCGCATAACAAAGCCCCCAAGGAGGACACAATAAATCTGAAGAACCCCTCTCTCAGAAAAGGAACTCACAACCTCACCCCGAGCGGCGCAATCTCTGGAATTGTAGTCAGCAAAAATAAAAAGAAAGCATTACAGAAAGCCATTCTCTCAGAGAGAGAAAGGGAAAGAAAGAGGTAGGGGGGAGGAAATACTCATCTCCCTCACCCCTCACAGGTAGAAGTGAATGAAATGACATTACGCATATGAAAATGTCCAGAAAGATTGTTTGCAACAAAGGTTGCAATCCCCAAAAGGGAATCCATTAGCCTCTTTTAAAAAAATATGTTTTCTTGTAATAGAAGCATAAGCCACTAATCCTGATCTGTCAGACAATTGTTCTCCTAGTCAATACATTTTCTTTGATCTTATTAGGGCAATGTTTTTGATTGATTACAATATCAATCATCTTCTCCTCTTCTCCTTTCTCTTTCCCCTTCCCACATTTCTTTCCTCAACAAGAAAACAAACTCAAACAAGGTCATCTCTTTTTTAAAAATAAGGACTAAGCAGTTCCTCATACAAGATTAAGTTCAAATTATGTTTTAAAACTGTCCTTTTTCTCTATAATATTCCCAAAGCAATAAGTAAACTTCAGCTTCAACCACAACAACACACAAGCACACAATAGATACAAACTGCAGGTAAACTGCTCCAAACTTGATTGCAGAAAATATGATTTAAGCAACAGTGTGGTCAATGTCTGGAATGCACTGTGGTTTCTTCCCCAAATCCCCCAAACTTTAACCTTAGACTGTCCACTGTTGACTTCACCCCATTCCTAAGAGTATAAGAGCAACAACAGGCTTACTATCCCTGTCCTAATGTCCCCTTTTATTCCTACCCGTTTCATATAATCATAATCATGTTCTAATTATATCTATCTAATGTATGCTTGACAAATAAATAAAATATAAAATAAAAAAATAAATATCAAGTGTATCCTTTATCTTCCCAACCCCCAATAACATCAGTCCTAATAATTTTAGAATAAACACCTTTTATTATCATGGGGGCCTGCGGTGGAGTGAACACAAACATGGCTGCGGTTAATTGTCCCATTCTGGGGAAAATATCCCCAAATCATGACAAGCTTGGCTTGAAGCTTGATTGAAGCTCTGCCTTTTTGTTATGTGCATAAAGCATGCACCACGTATAAAAATGGTGCAGGGATTCATTCAACTGTGCAGTCATGGACATAATCTTGACTTTTGATGTGCTCAGACACTCCTGCAGCTTTTGTGTGCTTATTTCAATTGTGATTAAAACTGTGCCTTGTGCTTTTTTAAATATTGAGGAAAAGAGGCCTATTCCCAACCTTTAATTTGAATTAGAAAATTCAGCCCTTCCACTGAAAGCAGGAGGACATTTATATAATTAGTTTGGGCCTGATTTCTGTCCTGTTTTAACAAAATAAACTTTAATAAACCACGGTGGTACAATGGTTAGAGTGCAGTACTGCAGGCTATTTATGCTGCCTGCCGGCTGCTTGCAATTTGGCTGTTCAAATCTCACCAGGCTCAAGGTTGACTCAGCCTTCCATCTTTCCAAGGTGGGAAAAATGATGACCCAGATTGTTGGGGACAATATGCTGACTCTGTAAACTGCTTAGAGAGGGCTGAAAGCAGTATATAAGTCTAAGTGCTATTGCTATTTCCAAACATACCTGTATAGCAATAGCACTTATATTATATACTGTTTTATAGTGCTTTACAACTTTCTCAAAGTGGTTTACAGAGTCATCATGTTAACTTTCGCCCAAATTTCTCGAAAACCACCATCACTTTATTTACGGTATGCGCATGGTGAAGGGAGAGGAAAGGTTGTGACTTTTTTTGTTGTGGTCATTACAAGTAATCCTCATCATTTTTGTTGCTAAGTGAAATATTTGTTAAGTGAATTTTGACCCATTTTACGTTTTGTGTCACAATTGTTAAGTAAATCATTGCTGCTGTTGAGTCAGCTGTTGCCAAGGATCTGAATTTTGATCATGTGACTATAGGGATGCTGCAACAGTTGTTTAAGTGTGAAAAACAGTCATACACAGGGGTGGGATTCTACCAGTTCGCACCTATTCACTAGAACCGGTTGTTAACATTCTCAGCAGTTCAGAGAACCGGTTGTTAGAAGAAATTACTGGCTTAATCCTGTCAGGAAGGCAGGAAGGAAACATTCTGGTGTTGCTTACAGAAACTGCTTCTCCGTTAATCCTTATTATATTCTTGGCAGGACTAGACTTCCTGTCTCAGGAGCTTCTCTGGAGTTTTTTTCCCTCCTTTGCTAGTACTTTACTTATGTGGGGTGACCATTCAAAGTTACAGTGGCACTGAAAAAAGTGACATGACCATTTTTCACACTTACAACTGTTGCAGCATCCCCACAGTCATGAGAGGCCAGGCGAGGAGATGCGTGCTTCGATGTGAGTGATGTTGAGTTGGCCATACCCAGCCAATAACATGACTACCAAGCCATGTCCACCCAGTCACATGACCACCAAGCCCCGCCCACCACCTAAGCCATGCTCACAGAACCGGTTGTTAAAATTTTGAATCTCACCCCTGGTCATACATCGCATTTTTCAGTGCTGTGAACTGCAACTTTGAGCTGTTGTACGTCAAGGACTACCTGTCTTATGAGGATTTTAGAGCAAACTTTCTGAATGCATAGTTTTGCTTAATTCTATAGCATCTCACAAAAATATGTAAACAAATCACTGATCATTTTTCCTTCACAGGTCCACGTGTATTTAAAATATTGCCTAAATGGGTTTCAAAGGCCTCCTACTATTTTGACAAAGAATATTATTGTTATGCTGGCCATCAGATCATCATTCAAGAATCCATTGAATGCTTTGGAGCTGTAGTATGGCCTGCTGTAAGTTTGACACAGGAAAAAAAGCATCCCTTTGACTAATAATAAGACAACTCTTAAGTTTGGAAATATTCACTATTGTTTGATGTTGAGATTTTGGAGAAAGTGCAAAAAAGAGCAACTAAGATGATTAAAGGCTTGGGGACAAAAACATATGAGAGATGGCTGCAGGCATTGGGTATGGCTAGTCCAGAGAAATGAAGGACTAGGGGTGACATGAAAGCGGTATTCCAGTATTTGAAGGGCTGCCACAAAGAAGAGGGGGTCAATTCATTTTCCAAAGCCCCAGAAGACAAGACAAGAAATAATGGATGGAAATTAATCAAGGAGAGAAGAAACCTAGAATTAAGGAGAAACTTCCTAACAGTGAGAACAATTAACCAGTGGAACAGTTTGCCTTCAGAACTTGTAGGTGCTTCAGTGGCACAATGGTTAGAATGCAGTACTGCAGGCTACTTCTGCTGACTGCCAGAAGTTGAGCAGTACAAATCTCACCGGTTCACGGTTGACCCAGTCTTCCACCCTTCCAATGTTGGTAAAATGAGGGCCCAGATTGTTGGGGGCAATAGGCTGACTCTGTAACCCGTATAGAGAGGGCTGTAAAAGTACTGTGAAGCGGTACATAAGTCCAAGTGCTATTGCTATCACAGGAGGTTTTTAAGAAGAGACTGGATAGGCACCTGTCTGAAATTGTATAGGGTCTCCTGCTTGAGTAGGGGATTGGACTAGAAGGTCCAACCTCCAAGGTCCTTTCCAGCCTTATTCTGATTGAAATATTGATCTCCTGTTAAATGAAATGCTTGAATTAAGAATGGATGCCACTAAAATGGCTATATAATTGCTTTCGTTAGTGTTCACTGGAAATAGCAGTTGTTATACATTATCCCCAAATCAAAGAAGTGATGCTCAAGTAGTTAAACAGGACCAAGAGTGAGTTATGTGTTGCCATTAAGTAGCTGGTTTAACATGTTTTGGACGTGCCCAATGTTATAAGCAAGTATGACATTTCCTGTATGTGACTGAGCGTAAATATGAATCATTTTAAAACACAGCTTCTCTTACCCTCCAAATATTTAATCTTGATGTACTCATCAAGTTACTGATGATTTGTTACTGACTTTGCTTCTAGAAATTCTGTTTGTAATGTAAATTGCCAAAATCAGGTTTTTTTTAAAAAAAAATGCGTGGAACCCTCTTTGTATTAAGATGATTGTTATTTAGGGGGCTGCTCTCATATTAATGTCAGTTGTAGTTGCAAACATTATTATTTCAGAATTTATTTTATGCCACTTTTTATGTATTGGAAGCTCCACCCTCTTTGTAACTTTGGACATTTATGATTTGGATTGTTTTATTTTGTGAACAGTAGGGCCAGCATGCAAATTTTTAAAATAAAAAAAAGAATTTTTTTTTTCCAGTAGGCATTGTTTACTTGAGAATATTAAAATAGAAATTGAGTTCAATCATGCTTCATGTTTCTGACATGAATTATCTTGAACCAGTCACTCTTTCCTGAATGCTCCTGTCAGTCTTCCTTAGCATTGTCCATCAAAATTATCTGAAGACTCATCCCAACTGTAGCACTAACACAGTTAAAAATGTTAATATAGATTTCTATTATTAAAATCAGCAGTGGAGACTTCCGGTTTGAGCTTCTTCAGCGACTTTGACAATAATAGGCATTTAATGCTGAAAATAAAAAGTTAAAGGGATAATAAAGATTTCTGGAAAATCAAAAGCTTTTGAAAACAGGAAAGGAGAGAAAAAAGATAAAAGGGCAGGATCTGGAAGGGAGGAGACTGCCTGGAATTAAAAAGAACTTACAGCAAAATTTCAACAAGACTTCCAAAAGATACATTTTAACTGAAATATCGCAAAAAAAAAAAAAAAAAACCCAGGAAGAGAAAGTGGAAAAAAAGAAATAAGAAGAAATAACTTGGGACTATTTGGATTACTTGATTTCTGGATTTTTGGTTATTGTATTTGAATGACTAAAATCTATCGGGTGGTTGTTTAAAACTGTTTAAAATGGCTCCACTTTTAGAAGAATTGAAAATGGAACTTAAAAAGTACAAAGAAGATGAACAAGAAGGGGGAGGTTCTTTTGGCTTCGTATTTCAGTTTTTAGAAATGGAGATTTGGAATTATGAGAGTCAACAAGAAATGCCTGAAGAACAAGAAGATTTCGACAAAGAAGAAGCCATCTTTAATGAACAAGTAATCTTAGGTGGGGGAAAAAAAGGAAAGGGGGGAAAGAGAATGGAAAATTTAAGATTGGGAAAAACAACTCCCCCCCCCAAAAAAATAGAGTGAGAAATAAGTATAAAATCAGAAAGCAACAGAAGAGGGAAATGCAAAAGAGAGAATTAGAAGTAGAGATACAAGGGGGTAAAAAGGGGAGGGAGAAGAAGAGAGGGAAGAAAGGAAAAGAAGTTATAAAGGATAGAAACAAAATATAGAGAAACAGTGCCTATTTAGAGATAATGGGTGAAAAATTAATGGAAAAAGGGATTCTGCAAAGCTACATAAGATAGTATTGTTATATTAGAAAGAGAAATAATTTTAGAAAATATGAAACAATGTATGATTAAAATATTTGATAAAATAGTTATTGTAATTCGGTGGAATGCTTATCAATAAATAAATGTAACAAAATGAATATTTAATGATTTACAAAACATATGTGAAGAGAAATAAGGGAAAAATTAATTATGGAGATTATGTGTCTTTAAGGAAGTATATTTAATTGAAAAGAAGTCTTAAAGATGTAAAGCCCCTGTCACACTGCACCAACGGATGCAAAGAGGATGTCAAACGGACAAAAAAGCTTGCCATCCGTTGGTTAACGCGATGTATCCGTTCTGTACTCACTGCATCCATTTTTCATACTCTCTATCCGTCCAGCATCTGTTTATGGACGTTTCATCCGCTCAGAAAGTTTTGAGCTGCTCAAAACTTTTGCACGGAAAATGTATCCAATTCGTCCGTTCTGCATCCGCTAGGCATCCGTTCTGCATCCGTTATGCATCCGCTATATCCGCTAGGCATCCGCTGTGCATACACGCAACTTGCATCTGCTCGGACGCAGGGAGGAAGTGGAACGGATGCAGAACAGATGCAGAACGGATGCAGAACAGATGCCTAGCGGATGCAGCACGGAAACAAAGCATGTAAAATGGAAAAAAACGTTCGCAGAGGGGACCTATCTCGGATATTAAGAATGTCTAGAGGATGCCCAGAGGATGCAAAAGGACACCTAGGGGAAAACCTATGCTGCCTATAAAAAGGGGGAGCAACTCATCTAGATCTCACTTTCAGAACAGCAGCACTGCGGTGCAGACCTCTGCAGCCTTCATCTGACTCTTCCTCTTCCACAGCATCCATTGATGTCCACCGTGGATTGTAACAAAGTCCTTTTGGCAGTCACCATCCTTCTGCAACAGTGCAAAGCCATGTACAGGCTCTGTGAACTTTACTACGAAGAAAAAGAGGCGGCCAAGAAGAGTCGGGGTCCGAATATGGTTCGCCAGAAGAGCAGAGGACGGACTGTACAACAAGCTGATGGTGGAGCTCAGGAACGAAGACACTCGGGCATTCCAGAACTTCATGAGGATGCCTCCAGCCATGTTTGACGAACTTGTGGAGCGGCTGACACCCAGGTTGACCAAGCAGAGCACCAACTTTTGGCCCAGCCTGGACCCTGGGCTCAAGGTGGCACTGATTCTGCGCCACCTGGCCTCAGGGACCACCTACAGGAGCATGCAGTACGGCTGGAGGGTGCCACCCAACACCATCAGCATTGTGGTCAGAGAAGTGGTGCAGACCATCATCGAAGAATACAAGGAGGAGCTCCTCCAGTGCCCCTCCACTGAAGAAGGCTGGAAGAAAGTTGCAGAGCTGTGGTATCAGAGGTGGAACTTCCCCCACACCGTTGGAGCCATAGATGGGAAGCACGTGGCCTGCAAAGTGCCAGCCAAGTCAGGGTCCTCTTATTTCAACTACAAGGGCTCCTTCAGCATCATCCTCTTTGCCATGGTTGATGGTGACTACAAGTTCATGTACATCGATGCTTCAGGCAACGGCTCATCTTCAGATGCCCAGGTATACAACGCCAGTCACCTCAAGGAGGGGCTGGAATGCAACCTCATCGTGGGCTTCCCAGATCCAGACCCCCTGCCCAACGACACACAAGATGTGCCCTACTTCATCGTGGGGGATGACGCCTTCTCCCTCACAACCTACCTCATGAAGCCCTACACTTCCAGACTCCTCACCCGTGAAGAGAGGATCTTCAACTACAGGCTGTCCAGCGCAAGGCGGGTGGTGGAGAACGCCTTTGGCATCCTGGCCAACAGGTTCCAGGTACTTCTCACCACCATGCAGCATCGCCCAGAGACCGTGAGGAGGATCATGGAAGCTTGCTGCATCCTGCATAATCTCATGCGCACCCGCTACCTAGTCTTGCAGAACAGGCTCGTGGACCGCCAACAAGGCAATGGGGACATGGAGCCTGGGGAATGGAGGCAAGGGCGAAACCTGATAGACACTGAGGATGTGCAGGGCCCCAACAGAGCCTCATGTGAAGGGAAGAAGCAGCGCAACCTCCTGAGACACTGGTGAAACTCCCCAGCTGGAGCAGTGGAGTGGCAAGACAGGATGGTAGATGCTTAATGGATGCTTCCTTCAGCCTGTCTCATCACATGGATGAGATTATGCCATGTATGTTGAGTGGCCCTACAATGAACAGGGCATTTAATAAAAAGTTGTGTTTATGTTGACATATGTGGATGATTGATTACATTGTTATTGATAATAAAGGGCCATAGGTGTGGCACCTGGGAGGGTGGACCATGCAGTCCCACTATGCTTGCACTGGAGGTTTATCTATCCCACAGCTATTACCCATCCCAAAGGTATCCCTACCTATCCCACTGCTATCTCAACCCATCCCACTGCTATCTTAACCCATCCCTCAAGCATACAAAGGCTTAAACCATTTCTAAAAGTTTCCACCAAGACTTTATTAAAAAAAAGAAATGAAGCAAGTGTGTGAATCAAAACTAGACTTTATTAAAAACAAGCTATAAAACAAAAATGAGTCTCTGGCACTCCTCTTGGTCGCTCAGTCTCAGGGGTGAAGGGTCCAGGTGCTGTGGAGGTGGCTGGTGCTGGAGTGCTTGTCATCAGCTCCTCCAGAAGCAGAAGCAGCAGAAGCCCCAACCCCAGAAGAGCGAGCCCGTGCTGCAGAAGCCCCAGCAGAACCGGAGTGAGGGCCAGGGGGCAGGATGGTAGCCCTGTCCCTCTTGCAAGGGCTGGCAGCAGATGGCTGAGGCTTGCTGTGCTTCCGCATGGTTGTGAGGTTGCTGGCTGGCAGGGAGGCTTGCAGGAACCAAGGCTGGCAGGAAGGCTGGCAGGGAGGCAGGCACCAAGGTTGGCAGGAAGGATGGCAGGGAGGCAGGCACCAAGGCAGGCAGGCAGGCTGGCAGGCAGGCTGGCAGGCAGGCAGGCAGGCACCAAGGCTGGCAGGAAGGCTGGCAGGGAGGCAGGCAGCAAGGCTGGCAGCAAGGCTGGCAGGCAGGCAGACAGCAAGGCTGGCAGGGAGGCTGGCAGCAAGGCTTGTAGGCAGGCAGACAGCAAGGCTTGGAGGCAGGCTGGCAGCAAGGCTGGCAGCAAGGCTTGCAGGCAGGCATGCAGGCAAGGCTGTCAATCCGTCCGGCAGCAGGTCTTTCCTCTGAATGGTGACCTGCTTCCGAGCTGCTTCCCTTATATCCGCGGGGCTGACGCAATGCATCCTCCCCACATGCGCAATTAACGCCAGGCATCCGTTAGGCTTCCGCTGTGCATCCGCTTCATCCGTTCGGCGTCCGTTCTGCATCCGTTCTTTCCATTCCGCGTCCACTTTGCTGAGCCCCCCGGAAGCCTAGCGGATGTGGCATCCGCTCCCATCCGCTGGGCTTCCATTCCGCATCTGCTTTCCATCCGCCCTGCGTCCTCCCCCCGTCCGTGTTATCCGCTCCGGTTGTGCAAATTTTTGCCCCTTTTGAGAGCGGATAACAATGGATGGAACATTTTGCTCGTCCGTTGTGTCCGTTTTGCATCCGTTGGGCAGTGTGACATGGCCTTTAAGATTTTAATGATTATTGATAGAACTGAATTGGAATGTAATTAGGGTTTATAATTACATATATTTATAATCTTTGTTTAAAAGAATATAGGGTGTATTATAAGAACGTAGCAGCAGAATTTGATTGGAAGTTATGTATTATGTATTATATTGAAGGTCATAACCTTAAGGTATATATTGAAGTTTAAATAAGAGTTGAATGGATGTAATTAAAAGATATAAAGGTGTCATACTCCAATTTGTAACAACAGGAGAAAATTTGTTTAATGACAAAAGGTAATATGAAATTGAAACAGAATAGACAAAAGTATAAATATAATGATTTGAATTGAGATGAGACAATCAAAATAAAATTGAGAAAATTAAAAGAGGGGAAAAGCTACATAGAAAATGTAGAATAGTATAAGATATGGAATAATACACAAAAAGGAACATGAAATTGAGTTTTGTGTCTGAATAAAGTTGAACCTGGGACTATGCTATTTTCAAAAAAGATGTCTTACTTTTTGGTAAAAAAGTATTTTATAAAAATACTATTTTGTAAAAAAATAGTATTTTGTAAAAATACTATTTTGTATTTTATATGTATGAAAACCCAAATAAAACTTTATTAAAAAAAAAATCAGCAGTGAAAGACACACACACACACAGAGCTAGATAAATTCTGCTAACACATTGTGTGTACATTTCCTGAGAGTTCAATGTTTCTTTTGTGATCTGATTAGATTCAACCTCCTTCTCTTCCTATGCCAGTTGAAAAAACTTCTGTGAAGTGTAATGAATTTATGGCTTTGTTTGTCTCAGGAGGATGTCAGCATATGGCATCTTAAGGCTCTTTCAAGGTGAGCATGATTAGGAAGCATAGCACTGATGAGCAAATCTACCTTCATTTGTATTCTGACCTATTTCCAAATGGAAAAGAAAAAAAAACATTGTATTTATATATACACAAATAACTTTGGAATGATCAAGTGATTTTCCCCCTCTTTTAGGCCCTTGCGTTGTGCCAGTATCTGGAATCAAATCAAGAGGAAATTGACTTCAAAGAAAAGAAAGTCCTTGAAATTGGAGCTGGGACAGGTCTAGTGTCTATTGTGGCAAGTGTATTAGGTAACTTGTACACTGATTTTTCAGACTGTAAAATACCATAGGGATTCGTTTCCTTTTCAGTCATGCACTTCAAACATGGATACACTTTCCCTGCTGTCTTTCCTAAATGTTCATTCAACCTCTGATCAGTTTCTGACCTGAGTCCAATTTTCAGAAATTGCTTCCCCTCCACTGATTTTTTATCATTCTGTGTGCGTGTATTGTGCGCAGTATTGTATCAATTATGCACATCAATGCTGATTTATTATGCTCAGCAAAAGTATAATAGCTAGGAACGGCTCACCTAAAAGGCATTCTGCAGTATTTTATTCATAAAACTAGTGTTTAAAGAATAATTAACTATAAGTAGACTCACATCTTCTAAATCATATAATTTGCTTGGATTTTGCTCAATATGGTGTGCAAATGAAGAAACTCTATCTGGCTTATTTAACAATTAGTCCTCAATTTGCAATCACAATTGAGCCCCAAATTTCTGATGTTAAGTGAATTTTGCTCCATTTTACGACCTTTCTTGCCATAGTTGACAATTGAATCACTGCAATTGATAAGTTAGTAACACAGTTTGTTAAGTGAATCTGGCTTTTCCCACTGACTTTTCTTGTCAGAAGTTCACAAAAGTTGATCACATGGCTTTGGGACACAGCAGTAGTCATAAATATGAATGAGATGCCAACCATCCGAATTTTGATCACATGATAGGAGAGGCTGGAATGATCATAACTGTTAAAAAAAGGTTGTAAGTCACCGTTGTAACTTTGAACCATCACTCAACGAACTGTTGTAAGTTAAGAACTACTTGTATTAGCTATGTAAACCATTATGACCAACATTCAGCATGATACAATTCAGGGGTGGAATTCAACCGGTATTACTACTGGTTCGGTGAGTATGTTTTGTGTGTGCGTGTAAAAAAATCTTAAGCTGTGCTGCCCAGACAGCTGAAAAGCGCTGCACACAGGTGCGCAGCATTTGAAAAGCCACTTTTTCCTGCTTTTTCAATCTCAGCTGTGCTGTGCAAAGCAGATGAAGCTGAAAAAGCAGGAAATAAAGGACAGGGAAGAGCCTCGGCAGGCGAGTGGGCCAAACAGCAGCAAACACAGAACCGGTTCTGTATCTGCTGCTCTGCAGAGCTACTGGTTCTATAGAGCCAAGCAGAACCGGTAGCATCCCATCTCTGATGCAATTCCAGTCCATTTTATGATTTGCTGGTGCAAGTGGGCAGACAATTTAAGTACATTACTGACTGAATTAATATTAGAACCTACCTCCTTTCCCCCAATTGACATTTTATCAAAGCAGGTAATGGATTGAGCAATGTCATTATTATTTTTTTATCTTTCAGGAGCTTTTGTCACAGCAACTGACTTGCCTGAGGTACTTGAAAACTTGAAGTTCAATATTACTAGGAATACACAGAATCTAGCCATTCACAAGCCTGAAGTGAGGAAGCTCATTTGGGGCATGAATCTCCCTGAAGACTTTCCCAAAGCAACCCACCATTATGATTTCATTGTGGCTACTGATGTTGTCTATCACCACGCAGCTCTAGATTCTCTGCTGGATACACTTCACTACTTATGCCAGCCTGGGACCACATTGCTTTGGGCAAATAAATTTAGATTCAGCACAGATTATGAATTTTTGGACTCAATGAGCAACATATTCAATATAACCCAGCTAGCGGAATTTCCTGAGTCAAGTATCAAGTTGTTTAAAGGCACCATCAAAGAGAATTAAGATGAGGAAGCAGAATTCAGAATGAAGTGCAAAAGCTGAGACCTTATCAGAAGAATCTGATTCTTAAACTTTCAAGATTTCACCCTTTCAATTTGGCACTTATTTGGAGTTTTTCCTCAAAGAAAAGTTGTTTCAACAAAAGAATAGATAATAGGAAGCCTGCACCTCTTGGTCATGTTTTGTCTCTTAGCTATATTATCCATAAGGAACCTCTGTGGCTCAGTGGTTAGAGTGCAGCATTGCAAACTACTTCTGCAGCCAGCTGCCTACAATTTGGCAGTTCAAATCCCACCAGGCTCAAGGTTGACATCCATTCTTCCGAGGTGGGTAAAAGGAGGACCTGAATTGTTGGGGGCAATATGCTGACTATGTAAACCGCTTAGAGAAGGCTGTAAAGCACTATAAAGCGGTATTTAAGTCTAAGTGCTATTGCTATACCAATGACCAGTATCTGACACATTCTGGCATTCCTTCATTGATGTTTAATTCAGCAGTCCCCAACATTTTTGATTTTATGGAAGCCAACATTTCCATGGACCGAGGTTAGTGGTCGGGGTTTGGGTTTTGCTTGCTCTCCTGCCACTCAACTTCAGCTGTGCAGCCTGGTTTCATAACAAGGACACAGACTGGTATGTGTTCATGGTCCAGAAATTGGAGATCTCTGGTTTAATAGATATTTATAAATGAAGGCTTGAAACTCTATGGATCTAATCACACTGTCGGATTAGAAATACTGTAGAAATGAGGTCCACTTTTATCCTAGAATATATCCTCATAAACCAAGATTCCCAAGATAAATTGCTATTCATATGCCATGGAAGATAGGAGTTTATACTTTTTCTGATTAGAATACAAGAAAATGTGAGTGTATAGTCCTCTGACAGAGCCACACTGCTGAAAAATTAAAACAGATTTCAAATTTATTCGATTTTTTATTTTTTAAAAAATTAAACCATGAGTACTCAAACCTTTGATATTTAAATCTGCACATTTATTCTGTAGTTTTATGTTTTTCAAACATTATTAACATGTATGTATAAGTTTTACAATACCTGATTAAGTGTTGACTGACACTTTATACATGTATCGGATTTTTGCCGATACTCTGCATCATGTGGATATTTGTGAGTATCTCCAAATTGAAGATATATCCAAGAGCACCTTTGCACCAGTAATTCAGAACACGTTGTTAGTTAAGCGTGGAAGTTATTCTTTTAAAAAATAAAATAAAATGTAAACTCTTGCAAATGATACTGGTAATTAAGTTCTGTTATTATTAAATCTAATAAATAAGTTTTTGGCTACTTTTGTTGTAGCTTCATTTAAGGCCTTCATACAATTGCAAGTTTATGTTTAAACATGTTAAAATCCTGTTCATTGTAAAAATAACAGCTTGTATAGCCTTATGATTAAAATTACAAACAGTTAAGATCCATATACACATGCAAGAAGCTATTTCACTTTCATTTTTTAAACTTTGGTGCTGGCTGTTTTCAAACATCCATTGCCAGCAATGTGATGTATGCAATAGGTTTTGTCTTTAAATTTTCACTTCTAAAGCAAACAAAGTACTCAAGGAACTAAAAATTCAGTTTAAATAGACTTCCTCATGTCTGGACCCAAACTACACAAATATACTGCAGCCCCTTATCCTCTGATTAATACATACAAGTGAAGCATTCAGTAACAGATGAAAACATGCAATCCAGTAAGTTCACAGATTTTATATTTAGTCAATATAAGAACATCTTGAATTCACAATTGCAGTATTTTAAAACACACAATAATCAGGTGGGAACATCACAGGAAGCCAGTTTTCACTAAAAGACGCACAGTGAGTCCATCCAAGTAGCCTCATCAGCTAAAAGGTTAAGAGCAAAAAACAAAACAAAACAAAACTTTTATATACAAGTAAACTTTATATTAAGCTAAAGTCATGAAAATGAAATTTAATGTATTTAGCTACTAAAATTAGAATAGAATATATTAGACTTTCACTTAGATATTTCTAGAAAATTTGTCCTCATTTACTAATATTAGTTTATTGAAATTAAAATACAAAGAAAAATGAAAATAATAGGAAAGTAGGGAAAAGGGAAGAGTATAAATTAAAAGGAGAAAGAAGAAAAGCTTTTGACATGTTTTAGTGCAGTAGAATAAGATAATAACCATAACTTTTTCCTTTTGCTTAATATGTACCAGTCATTTATATCACAACAAACTATCTAATCAGCAAAATCCCAAATCACTGTTTCATTTTTTCCTACCTCAAGCACAAAGTCCTGAAGTGGTTTCCATGTACAGTAAAAACAATGTTATTTATATTATTTTATTTAATTAAAGCAGTAAATTTAGCCATCTCTGCTAACTTCATTAGCTTTTGCAGCCAGTCATCCCTTGTAGGAATTAAAGTTCTACTTTTTTGTGCATAAAGCAAGCATTCTTGCTGATGTCAGCAACTGGGTTACTGCTATCGAGTAAGGTACCACATATACTGTACTCGTGCATTTGATTTTTCTTGCCTAAATGCAGAACCTTACTTTTTTCACCATTATCTATTAGGCCTAGAAAATGCGTCCTAATCTGATTTTATAATTCTAGAATGTTACTGAAACTTGTATACTGATTGAACTGAACTGAATATGCAAAAACAACTTACCTGTATACAGTTCTTCAAATTTTCTTTGGTGGGTTTCTCCTCTGTAAGTTTATTTGCAAATTTGAGACTTCTGCCGTACATTTTGTTTACCAGTGCATGCTTGTAAGCAAAGAACAAAGCCTATAGAAGAGCATTAAAAAAATGGAGGCAGAGATTTGTAAGCAGAATATAAATTCTGCAAAGATCAATCATCCAAATTCACTTTTGGAGTTGATAGTAGACAAGTCAGAACTAGAATAAAAATCACCTTCAGTATGGGCAGTCCTCAACTTATGACTACATTGAGCCCAAAATTTCTGTGGCTAAGTGAGACATTTGTGAAATGGGTGTTGCCCCATTTTATCACCTTGCTGCCACAGTTGTTAAGTGAATCACTTGTTAAGTTAATAAGATGGGTAGGATTAAGGTGAATCTGGCTTTCCCATTGACTTTGCCTGTCAGGTTGCAAAAGGTGATCACATGATCCCTTGGACACTGCAACCGTCATTAATATGAGTCATTTGCCAATTTTGATCATGTGACCATGGGGATGCTGGGTCGTTAAGTGTGAAAAACAGTCATAAGACACTTTTTTCAGTACCGTTTTAACTTTGAACAGTCACTAAATGAATTATTGTAAATCAAGGACTACCTGTATTTGATGGATACAGGGGAATCTCTCATGTTAAGTTGACTACAATGAAATGTTGTTTGAGTTATTCCCAGCTGCATAATTCTAACAGTTTATATTAAGGCTATTTTGAAACTTATTTAAATATATTTTAAAGAATGAGGCATTCATTTACATCAGGGGTGTCAAACTTGCGACAACATGTTGTAATGTGATGCATCGCAACTTTTTTCCCACACTGGGGTGGGTGTGCCCAGCGTGTGATGCATCTGGCCCGTGGACTGCGAGTTTGACACTCGATTTACATGATGCTATCAACATTCAGAACACCAAATAAGGGACATAGTAATAGCTTTCTAATTACACTTAGATTTAGTTAAACATGCTTAGATTTATCTACAAAAGAATTAGTTTACAATAGACTACAGCCAAAGGTTATTTATTTATTAATCAAATTTATATAACTGTCCCTCTAATGAGACCGTGTAAAATGTATAAGGGTAATATGCCAAAGAAAAATGGTAGAAAGCCACTGCCATTATGTCCTTATAAGAGCTCTGGGCTACTGAATGCATTATGCTACAAAAGATATGAGTTAATTATTCTGACAGCAGTTTTTGTGTGCAAATATTTTTAAACAATTTAAATATAAAACACTGGTCTCCACCTAAATTGATAGCAGGTATCATAACCTGAATATTCCTTTCTTCAACGGTATGAATGAATAGTTCTATTTCTCTCAACATACCTTGCTGTCAAACAGGTCAGTCCATTTTGACGTTTCCCAGAAAGTCTCTGTCAGAGTAGTCAAGATGTTGTTTTGGTTATCATCTTTACATTCAATGTCACTTGATGCAGCCCCTTCCTGGGCCTGTAACTGCAGAAGTTGATCTGATAGTGCACATCCTTTCCGACAGAGAGCATCTACTAAGGTAGATTTCTGCTTTTCCATCTCACTACGTGGAAACAATATATATTTCATTCATGCGAACAGGTCTCTTTCATCATGCCTATATATGCATTTTGCATAAACTCCTGAATTTCACAATCACACAAAATACACCTGCATCCCTTCTAAATATATAACTTTTAAGAGAAGATGACATTTCTAAACTGGAGTAAAGAGACCAGCTCCAAAATGTGCATTTTTAACTAGGGATCTTCATCAAACAAACAAACAGTTCTACTACCTTCAAAGGAAGAACACTAACATTTCTTTATCCATTCATTTACTTATTTGTTTTACATGGCCACTCATCTCACAAATTCAATTTTAGGTGGCTAGAAACATAGAGAAACAAGAAATAATATTAACAGGGAGTAAAACCCTATGGCAGTTGCTGAGGGTAAAACCAGATAAAACAATTAAGAAAAAGCTCTCAATCTTATTTTCAACCTTCTGAAGGAAAGGTTTTTCCAATTTGCTTTTAAAAATACCTACATTATGGTTTTTCAGTTTACCATTTGTTTTCCATTTAAATACTTAAGTACTTTTTTTTTACTTGCCATAATCTAATACAAATGTGTAATAACATACAAAGATTTGGGCAGAGGCAGGGAGGAAGCAGAATGGAATTGTTGGCTGGCTCATGACGATCTTCAATCTTTCCTCCTTGACAATATCATACCAACATTAAAAATAGTGTTTTAAAACATACAATGCAATTAGGTGTGTTCAGTCTATGACTGTTTTCTTTTCTCGTGAATGAAAATATTTAATTTTTAAGCTCAGAAGAACAGATAGATAACTTTGCTGAAATAAAATGCAAAGAAAAAAAGTATTTACTGGCTAGGTACTTTTTTATAGTAGCAGCATCAGGCCTGGGATCAGTCTTCATAGCAAGATAAATAGCAAGGGCTGTTTGATCGATATGAGAGATCACTGTATTAGAAGCTTCAATTATTTCATTTAAACATTTCATTCGCTCCTGGAAGAAAATAAATAGTAGTCTCTTATTAAATTATTCTCTTAGTTTTCTTTTTTATTGTTGTCAGTATCTTAGAATAGCCCAATGGAAAGATAGGCAGCAAATAAATTTAATAAATAAATATATATGAATTAATATATTACAAATATTCAGTTGAGAGGAGATGGTAAGTTATTTTGATCCAAAGCAAAAAACATACTTTGAAAATAAAAGTGGTACATTTACTCTAATTGTCAGTTCATCATATAACTTCATATCTATGCAGAAAGATAGGCATAAAAACAAGAACTTGAATGGTGCTCTGTATAGAATTAATATTTTGCTAATAATTATTATAGTTTCAGCAACAAAGAAAGAATTCTATAAATCAGAATTCTGTTCCTGAAACATGTTTCCGGATAGCAACTGCTTGTTTATTATAATCAAGTAACACTGAATATGGTGGTTTTCAAATCTGGATATCTTTTTTTTAATGCATGGAATTCTAGATTTAATTTATAGAAAAATTGGAGAAACAATCAGAAAAGTGTACATTTGTGTATGTAAATAAACTATTGAATTCTTGAAAAATATCCAAATTGAATTGAAATAAAAAAAATAATTGAAGATAAAAGTGTTTTTTGGGAGTTATAAATGATACTAAATAAACATACCAGAAAATAGCATAACATGTCTAACTCATTTATTCACAATCAAATGAAGCCAAATACTGTTTTTTTCTAGTTATGATTATGTGTTTCGTAGATTTAATAAATAAGTTTGTAGCTGCTATTGTTTTTAAGCTTGAAATCCAGCACCAAAATAAATCAAATGTGCCCTGCTGAAATGATTCTAAGGGAAGAAAAATCACTCATCACTAAGAAGAATCACTAATGTCAGTGAAATACTGGTATAATAAATGGAATAAATTCTGGAACAGTTTAAAGGTGTCCAATTAACAACTTCGGTTGATTTAGAGCACTAAATTAGGAACTATTTGTCTATTCAGGGCTTAAGAGAGGACTAAGTGGATTTAAAATGAAAAATCTTTTAAAAAAGAAAATGGGTTGCACCTTTTCAGAATCCAGTTGATGAAGTCTTGCAACATATAAGGGGAGATGGTTTGGGAACGTCTCTTTCAGTTCATTGTATATCTCATTGGTATGAAACCTAAAAAATAAATGTATTAAAGAAAATGCTAACTCTAGAGATCTATAATGAAGGCATGGTGGAAAAGAAAAATTTACATGTTCTTCAATGATATGATATGGCAACAGAAATGTTAAACATACCTTGTCATCCACTGTATCTTTAAATCTCTTAAAGCTTCTGCAAATTCACTGTTTATATCTTTTTCTGAATCTTTCTCTTTATCCTTGCTTCCATTCTTATTTTTTATTGGAGATGGGATCAAATGATAATGAACTGTAATTATATCCTAGAGTAAAAAGCACAGCAACTTGGTCAAAGTAAGTATTATTTTCTTTCTCACAAAACATATAAAAACTGAGAAGAATATATACAGTCATTCAGAACCTTTTGAAGTCTCAGAGGATTAGAACAGATTTAGCCTAAAGAATAGTTTAAATTCTCTCCCACAAATTTCAAATTTTGACTAATCATCCCAAAAATATTTCACATGAGTTGCATCCAGCAAACTGATTAGCCTCCACAAGTTTAATGTTGCATAACCTACATCTTATTTTGTGGAAATATGCAGCAGACTATTGAAAAAGAAATTAAACAAATTGGTATAATTAACCATGAGACTTTTTTCCTCAGATGAGTACATTGCTAGCATTCTTACACATGTAGCCTTATTATTATCTTGTATTTTAGGATATGGCCTCATCATGGCTAATACTATAATTTACTGTGGTTTCTGAGGAAATTATGCATTCTTGTTCAATGTTTAATGCAGAATTTCAATTCAGATATTTCATTATTAAAAAGGGATTGGGATGAAATCACAATATGGCAAAAATATATTTAAACATTCAAGTAATAGTTATCATAGTTCTAAACTATTCTTCTATTTTTTAAAAAGATCAGCCATCAACAGTATTAAAAAAATATTCATTTTTTACAAGTTAAATTGGAATAATCGTGAAGAACATCTCATTTAAAATCAGCCAACCAACCTACAAATACTTATAGAAATTTTTGTCCAGTATCTGGTTTTTGGAAGCACAAAATCATATCTTTTAAGATCCTAGAAATGTGAATATTTGACAAAACCTTTAAAAAAATGCTGCAAATTATTTCTCTGTTGCCCTATGTACTATTCTATCTGACACTTTACAATTTACACATGTCTCAGTATATCTGTGGACATCATGGTGGCATATGAAAATGAGAATCTACAAAGTCTATAAAAACAGATTGAGATAATATTAATTTGCAAGGTTATGGCTAAAACACAGGAACTGAAAGTTTTTCCCAGGGAAATTTTTTGTAATTAAATAGTTTGAGACAGAGTGAGAGAACTCGATGCAGCCAATTTGCCATGGCCAATTCGCTACAGCCAGCTTGCCACGGAACAACTTGCCATGGCCAACTTGCTGCAGGACAATTCAATTATTTAATATATATAGATATTGTTATTCACATTTCATTTTGTCCCTATTTTGACAGCAAAAGATACTTGCTGCCTTTTGTCCTACAATTCTGAATTTCTGTGTCTTCTTCTTGGAAGATTTTTTTTAAAAAAGATGGTGATATTAAAAAGAGAAAACAGAAAAGGGGAGATAGATAGATAGATAGATAGATAGAGAGAGAGAGAGAGAGAGAGAGAGAGAGAGAAAGAGAGAGAGAGAGAGAGGAAAAAAAGAGCAAACTTTTAAAGAGTTTTTAAAATAAAAGTAAAATTACTTGAGAAAAAAACTGAATGAAGACCTAAAAAATGAAATCCAGGAGAAGAGGAACATTTGGAGGAATTTCCTAGAATCTTGAAAAACTATATCATACAGTCAATGGTATCTAAAATAAGGAAGAGGTTATTCGCCTTAAATACCCACACTGAATAAAAAGCTAACAATGTTATGAAAGACCCAGTGATAGCTTTTGGCCAGTATCTTCACTTAATAAGTCAAAATATAATTAAGACATCTGCCTGTATATCTACTCTCTTTAGCCTCCTCCCTTCTCATTTTATTCAACAAGAAAATATGGCTACTGTCTTCAGAAAAAGCCAGGATAGTATATCATAGCTTCAGTTGTTTGAATCCTGATTTGTCCCAGAGTTGGTAATTGAATTTAATGTGCTTTACAATAAAAAAATACATAAACATGCATTATACAAATATATAACATATAAAAATACCCTCATTTATAAGATTGTTCACAAATGACCTTATATACTCAACTGTGGAAGAAAATAAAAATGCACACAATTTGTTCCCATCAGGCTGATTTCCTCTATTTTTATATCAAATCTATATCTATATCAGTGTTCTCCAAAGTGGTCAATATTGACCTACGGATTCATGGAACTATTCAAGGGGTTGATATTGTTATTATTATTTACTACTATTAAAGTAGTATTTATTGAGTTATTTTTAATACAATAGATGTTTGGGGATTAATAGCAATCTGAAACTAATTGAGAGGGTCAATGAGCTGAAGTTTGGGGAACCCTGATCTATATAATTGACATATCCCAACAAAGTATTAAGGATACATAACAATTCATCGTTATATTGTAAAGCTATCTGATCCAATCCTAGAAGATGAAATAGTAGTCAAACTTTCCCCAAAGTCTTCAATATTTCTCTTTTTAAGCCACTTAAGCATTTTGACACAATATACAAAAAAAGTAATAGTGGTTTAGAGTTTTACTAATACTTTCAATAATAGATGTATCTGTAACAAACCAAAGAAGTTGGTAGCAAAATTGAGTCAGCTTCTAAACCAGGGGGCTTCAAACTTGACAGATTTAAGACTTGTGGACTTCAACTCCCAGAACTCCTCCTCCTGTTATGTTAGCTCAGGAATTCTGGGAGTTGAAGTCCACAAGTCTTAAACTTGCCAAATTTGAAGATCCTTGTTCTAAAACATAAAAAGGCTGAATAGGGATATATTATTAAATGCTTTATGGGCAGTAAGCCATTTCTGTGAATTCTTTCTTTCCTATTGGTGTTTTAGTTCCTTCTATTCCCAGTTAGACTGAACTCAATAATCAGTGAAAGAAAAGTGTCTAAAATACAAGTCATTATATCACAGTTCCTTTATTATGCCTGCCTTAGAAGCAAACATTTTAGCAAAAAGTGCTTAAGTACACAGATAATGTTTTATTAACTATTACAGGGGAAAAAAACCTCCCCACAGTTAACTTTATTTTAGCATGGAGCTGTCTCAACTGAGTAAAACTTGTTAAAAAATATTGCTTTTCTACTGGAATCCTTCAATCACCTCCTTCAATCCTTCAGTAATTGTTCAATAATTCCATCCATAAAACATGTAAAATTAAGCTATATAAATATACAAACACATATTATGGCAGGAATTAATGCTCTAGATCAGGGCTGTCAAACTCCCAGCCTGCAGACTGGATGCGTCACGCGCTGGCTGGGTTAGCAAAGGGAAAAAAGTCTCGATATGTCAAGTGATGATGCCGTGAGTTTGACACCCTTGTTCTAGATTCCTCTTTCACAAGCCTACACTGCATCTGGCTTAGACCAGCAATTCTAATTTGACTCAGCAGGTGATTGTCAATTATTATAGGAAATAAACACTTAAAATTGTATGTCAAAGAATGGCAAACCATTGTACCAAAATAGTGCCTGAATCCTGTTGATTATACATCCTACCTCATTCTTAAGTCAAAGAGGGTGGGTATGTGAAGGGAAAATGCAGATGCTATCTGAGAGATGCAGCACCATTTCTCAGATACTATCCAGTAGACACCACTTATAGATTTCAACAATTTATGAGGCAAGGCGGGATTATATTTCTATTATTTGAGCTAGTGACTAATTTCAAAGCTTTTAAAATCAATCTCCAATAAATTCTGTCCTTAAACCACGTACAGCTTCACTGGTTAGAGCAGCCACCATTTGGCTAGAGTGGTATATTGATTTTTCAACCTTTCAATTATCTCAGCCTTCAACACTACAATATTAAAAATAGCAAAATAAACAAAATAAACAAGCTCTTTGCTACAAGGGCCCCTGATACAAATACAGTTTCATTGGCCCTTGTTGTTTCTTATGAGGTAATACCCTCTGAAGGAAGAAACCACTGGCAAACAAAGAATAAAATTAGTACTTTTACTGTACTAATATTTCTTATCCTGTCCAATCTTACAATCTGTGGTTTTCATATGGCAATAGTATGTAAGAGCTATGCAGAATTTTTTTAAAAAAGAAAAATAATTTTGTGGAGTAAGATACTAGTGTAATAATATTAAATGTTCCAATCACAGGATATCATTACTTTCAAACTAAACTAACAGTCTGCTATTCTAATGCAATTTTACTGTTCAAAGATATGAATAATTAAGCTACATAAAGGTAACCAAAGATAAAAATAACTAAGTATATTGCTTTAAATGATAGGCAAAAATACTTATATACATCTTTCAAAAACTGTCATTCAGTACCTTTTTAACCTTTCCTTGTCGCTTTGTTGAAGACTGCCCCTGGGAGTTAGAACAACATACTGTAAGAAAATATCCACAAAACTCTATAGAATGGAGACACTACCTATCAAGTTTTTATTCACTACTGAAGAACACTAAATGTCTTGGTCTCTTTAAAGCATACTTCAAAGAAAGCCCAGTATTTTAGCGTTAAAAAATATAAAGCACAAGCGTTATGCTATTTAGGGATTTGATTTAAAACTTCTTGATTTAAATCAATCCCAATATTTTGAAACCCAACAACAGAGTATGTAACTCACTTATACTGTTTGTACTCATTCCCATTTAAACTTCAATGAACTGAAATGGCTTTCTTAATCTTTCCATTTTCATTGAATTTAGAGGTAATACAACATTGGGGTAGGTCTCATGGAAAGAGAAGCATTATAAAGTCTACCATATGACTTTGAAGAATTATCAATCATTCAAGCCAATTTTAGGTTTTTTTCCAATATATACCCTGACTTGTTTATAGTACAATGCTACAATTAATTTTTCAGGGATTCCCAACTCCCTGTCTGTGGACTGGCATTGGGGTATGGCATGCCAGAAATTGAGCTGCGCAAACAAGTGAAGCCCCACCCACGGGATGCAGGCAGCATGTAAAACCACATGCCCCCTCTGGTCGGCGGAAAAACCTTCTTGATCCCTGATGCTCAAAAGGTTGAGGGCCATTGTTCTAGATCACAGCTTTACTATACACAACACTGTTGTTATATTAGTGAAATTACCCTATTTCTTTCACATGAAAAGCAAAAAATGTATAGAAATATCACTTGGTTTTAACAAATATTATTTGTTAAATATGTTGGACTTAGTACAAGCTAGAAACTAGGTTTTAAATGGTCAGTGATTAATTTTTGAACAGAAGCATAGAGATGGTCTTCATCTCTAGATGCTAGAGATGGTCTTCAATATTTAAAAAATATACCAGACTCTGACATATTTTCATCTTAGCTGCACTGCACCAAAATCGTCCATGGTTTGTGAAATATTTAAAGCAAAACAAAACTAAGAGCCATGGAAAAATTCTCTAACTAAATTAATAATAATAATCTCTATAATAAGCAGGCAGAAGAAACATTGGGAATGCAGTATTCTAAGAATAACATTACCTCCCTCCAGGGGGCAGAACAGGGGGAAAAAAAACCATAATTATTTTAACCACTGCTAAAACCTTTCTTCAGTATGTATAAAATTACCATTTATTTTGCCAAAATGAATAGGCTCAATGGCTCCCCAACCTTGGCAACTTTAAGACTTGTGGACTTTAACTTCCAGAGTTCCTTAAGCAGCTTTGTCCACAAGTCTTTGTCCACAAGTTGCCAAGGTAGGAGACCCCTGGTCTAATTGACAAGAATTACAATTTCAAATACAATTATTTAATTTACTTGTACCACAAATCTAGATTAAAAAACATTTTCAGTTGGAAAATAACCAAGATATGAATGGTGGACACTTTTTTATGATGTATTATTAAGTCTGGTAAAATAAATTCCTAAATCTTATCGATTATATTAAGCCAAATTGATTTGGAAACTCACTGATCAGATATATTCCCTATACTATATATATATATATATATAAATATATATATATATATATATATATATATATATATATTCATATTCCATATTTTTGGAATGTTTTTCAAAAACTTTGTTGTTGAATAACAAAGGAATTACTTTGAGGATGCACTACTGGTAAACAAATGTCTACTTGGTAACAAATACTGACATGTTTTATTTAGAACAATAGTTTTATAGAGCCATGATGGCACAGTGGTTAGAATGCAATGTTGGAGGCTACTTCTATTGATTGCAAAATGAAACTTTATGAAATATATCATCAACAAAAACTTGGTCTAAAATAAGGAAGTACTTCCTAGTCAGCAAATGGATGCTTGAAAGCAACTATTTTAATAGAACCTGAACAACTAACACTATATTTTTTAGATTGAAGTGAAACTCCAAGGTATGCAGTTGGATAAAATAATATTACATAAATTATTAAAGGCAATGTAGCATGTTAACATACAATCTACAACAAGGAACTGGAATTTACCACAAAATAGCAAAAATTCAAGTTTGAACAGAACATTGAAAGGCAGTTGCATTTAAACAATGAAGAAAACCGGCATTTAGTATTTGAAAGAGACTTCAGGAAAAAAAAACTTCCAAAAATCTGGATTACTCTTTTCAAAATCATTTTCATACAAGTTTGTCTTTTCAATTACCTTTAAAAAATATTTTTTTGAGTTTACGCTTTTCTTTTACTTACCACTTTCTTTACAAGCTCTGTCTTTGAAAGTGTCAATGATCCTGTAAGATAGCATCCAGGACCTGCTCCTTTAGGTACTCTAAGAAATGAACAAGCGAAACATGCTGTAAATTCATGCTCACATTCCCATTGAAAAAAATGTTTAATTCAACCGCAAATTGAACTTAATTTCAACAATACAATGACAAGCCCAATACATACGAATGAAGAGGGCTGAGGTTGAGAATGGGAATAGGATGACTCTGGAAGCTACTTATTTGTATCTTGATCCCACTCAAAGAGATTTTAAAAAAACCCAGCTCTACTAATTCCAGTAACCACAGTGGAACAGAATGGGGCAACTTGCAGTGGCCAACTTATTATGGCCAACTTGCTGCTGGACAACTTGTTACAGCCAACTCGCTGTGGGACAATTCCATTTAATTATTTAAAATAAATAAATTATTTACATTTCTGCCATTCACATTTCATCCTGTCTCTCCTTTTGCACTCTTTCTTTAATGAGTCTATTCCACCATTTCCTTGATATTTGTGTAACACTTGTCCCACAGTGAATTGTCTTGTGGAAAGTTGCCCATGGCGAGTCGGCTGCAGCAAATTGTCATGGAACTCTGGTGTCAAACTCAATGGTGTATTGTGACTTTTTTTGCCCTCGTGGAACTGGGGTGGGCATGGCCTGTGTGTGATGCATCTGGGCTGCCAGTTTGATAGGCCTGTCATAGACATTCAGTGGATTTTTAACTATTAGTAAAAAATTGACTGCTCTAGATTTAATACACTAAGGAAAGACATATTTAGAAAATATGTAGAAATATGGGCATTGGAGAGGAAAGGTAGCCATATTTTAGTAGATGCTAAGTGCCTGCAGGCACAGAATAAAAATAAATAGACATAACTACTTTTCTTTATTACCCAAGTTTGAAAGTTCAGAAGAGTTACTGATCAAAGTGTTTTGTGGCTATGTGCCACAAAAAGGACATAACTTACTTGTCATCTGGCAAAGAAGTAACGAAGTATGGCAGTGTGCGATTTGGTGGCAGAGATATACTGTTTGCTTTCTTCTTCCCTAAGAGAGCCTGACTGTGGGTTTCATATATATCTAAACTCAGTACATTAGATAGTCTGTGGGAGACAATAAATGGAAGGTCTTTGATGCGATCCAGCTCACTGCTGTGCTCATGACGGATCTGTAGCCGCACGGTATAATCTCCTTTCTCCAGTTTCAGGGAATACTAGGGAAAGGAGCAATTCTTTAGTAACTAGACTCATACATATTTGATGAAGATGATTAACACACAATAAAAATTCCTTCAGTTCTACTTACAAAACTCCTTTCTAATTGAAGAAGAATATTTTCAAAAACATGTCACTTCTAAGTATGCAAAACTTAAACCTGGACATTTGTTACATGTTTGAGGGCTAGAGAGGGATCTGTTACTAAATTCTTTGGGAGAAAAATCTAACAAGAAAAGTAACTCAAATCTCTTCCAATCGTAAGGTAAATCATATTTCCAGTCTTAAATTCTAAATTATTTTTCTAACATTACAGGCGAAGTCTTTTCCAAGGCTTCATCAAATTAAACTACAGATTTACCAGCATGACCATAAATATATGTTTAGGTTTGAATATTAAGTCATATGCTTGAATTATAGTATCAAATTTTACGATGCATATTTTCTGTTGCATATCATTTATGAAAGGTAAATTTGTATGCTGTATAACCTTATATTTGACTTAACTGGATCTTGAACATTCCTTACATAAACATAGAAGGCTCTTTCTGTCTGTAAAAGGGACTAAGATCTATCAGGAGTTCCAGCTGGAGATTTGATTTTTGCAGATCCTTGCCCTTTTGCCTTGCAATTCTAGAAGTTCCCTCAGTACTATTAATCTCTGAAGTTACACTACAAACTGATGTAGAACCGTCCTCCATGCCCAAGTCCATCAGAAGGCTTCTGTGAGTTATTTAATGGCAAATGCTGGGGCCAAGAAATTCTCATTTCATCTGTTTAATAGTATTTATATTGCTTTAGGAGAAAATGGTTCATTACCGGGTAAGCAAGGTTAATACATAAAATCTTGAAGCTTTATGCTTTGTAGACTAATTATTTAAGAGTCTTGCTAATAAATAATTTTGTTCATTTATTTGGATCAGCAACCTTTTAGAATCGTAGAACAGCCTGAGCATTAATAATGGTTGAAATACTATCCTATCCATTTATAGAATAGCCTAACATAGGATTGTGGGTTTCACAGAAATTATGTTTCTATCACTTATAACATAAGCTGTGACTTGTTCTATTCTTACACCATTCTTCAGGATGTTATCACTGTCCATGCATTAGAAGAAACTAGGTAGGCATTTGTGCCCAAACAAGAATAGAAGGCTATATATATTTCAAGTAGATTCTTAATTTTTCAGGGATGCAACAATCCTTTTCATTGGTTGCACATGGTTAAACTATGCATTAAATGATTATCTCAGTTTTAAAGATCTCTAAAAGCTTATTACTACCCTGCAAAACTGATACACTGGCATATATGGAATTCAGGGTTGTCCATCGGTTGGTCAGTCAGCCGGTTGGTCCATCCATCCAACATCTAATCTATTTATCTATCCATCTTTTGCCAGTTTAGTAGATAAAAGTTATTTCCTAACGGCAAGCTATAAATTAATCAAATTTATAATAAATTTGTAAAATATTTAACTGCTATAACTTTTTTCAAGAAGCAGCTTTATTTATCAGAACAATATTAAGTTATTCTCCATAATATTTACAAGTAGGAGTATTTGCATAAGAAATGAATAGTGTATAAATTAATGGAAATTCAACTTGAGAATGAAAAAATGCCTAATTTTTAAGTATTTATTTGCATAAACATGGCATGCACTACATCGTAAACCTAAAAAGACTATGGAATCACATAAAAAATAACTTCAAACATATTGGCGTACCTGGTTCGGATAAGCATCACCAGATCCCATTAGTTTTTTATTCTGGTCAAAGACAATCCATAATTGACTGTCAAATTCTGATTCATATAAGAGTTCACAGAGCAAGGGACAACTTGGAGTAACTTCTCCACTTTTGGGCTGAAGAAAAACAAAATTAAATGATGGTAATATTATTGGTACTGATCAAGGTAATTTATTAAACTTGCTTGCCATATGACTAAATGACCCCGAATGATTTATAGTTTGTTATTAAATTTATTTATTAAACAAATTTATATGCCTGCCAAGTGACTCTGGGTGACTTACAACATTCCTAAAGGAATCATTTTATTGAGTAGATCCATTTAAATAACTCAGACTTACTTGATGAAAATTATATGTCAAAATCATCTCATACAATTGTCGATTATTTGGCAATACGTCTCGGGATCCTAAAGGTTTTATTTTAGCACTCACTGGTCTGCAATTCAGGAATACAACAATACACATTAGGAGAAAAACAAGGGTAAGGTTTCAAAGAATAACAGATTAACAGAATTGAAAGGGATTTTGGAGGACTTGGGACGAAGCAGGAAATCAAGCAGGAAATCCTACACCGTTTAAGACAAATGATTGTTCAATCTCAAATCTCCAATGTTGAAATGCCCAAACTTCTTGAGGTAAATCATTCCACTTATTAATTGTTCTGTTAGGAAATTTCTCCTTAGTTCTAGTTGTTTCTCTCTATTAGTTTCCATCCATTGTTTCTTATACAATTCATTTCTAAAACTTGTACATATAAACAGGTACACTTACTAATGTAATTTATGCACACATTTAATTATGTTAAACACAATTTAACAATCTAATTTTCATTTGTTTATTTTTATTTGATTAGTTAAATTTATGTCACCCATCTTGCAGTTTGAGGCAACTCTGAGAAATTCAGATAACACAAAACCCAGACTCACAAGGCAAAATATTTCAAATTCAGGGACATAACTTCTCATCTTTAACATGAACCAGGTTCTTTGGATTATTTCAAAAATATTAAGACCGAAACAATCTGCCTCAAATACAAATCAGCTATCTTGATGGTAAGCTGTAATTCAATTTTTAGTTTTTTAGTTAACTCATTAAATATTACCATTAATTAATTAAATCTCTATTTAAGCATTCAACAGACTTCTAATGATTATATACATAAAATAAAGAAGGTATATCTTTCTCAAATATTAAATTTACTTCATTGTAATATTCAGCATGACAGAAAGTTGTTTAATTTTACCAATTTTACCAATCACAATAATACCTTATTTAAATCTAAATTTCTTGTAGTACCTTAGTGTTTGAACCCAGCATTTGAGATTTATGCAAGGCACAATATCTTCGTATTTCAGTGTTGACCGAACATCAAAACGCACTATGCCTTCTGAAGCATGCTATAATCAAAGAGTAAAAAAGTTTATTTGAAATGAATTTCAGATTAATGTTAGGCCAACAATATATATATTTAAAAGTCATGCTTTTCCAAGGTGCTTCTCCTTAAGAGCTGGCAATACCCCATGTCATCTCTGCCATCTTCACTATGCATCGCTAAGCTTGTTGGCATCCTACCATAAATGGAGGGAGGGAGACAGAGGAAGCTAGGGAGATTATGCAGGTTGTGTGAAGAGGCGTGTAAGGGAGGACGGAGCACATTGCCAAGTATAGAGATTCCATTGCCTCAAGGACACATAATCTGGGAAAGAATGTGAAGCTTCTCTGAAACACGCCTACAATGAAAGCGGTTCCCAAAACATCAAGCTGGATTGCCACTGGAGTCCAGTGACTGGACACTGATGATCCAGTCATGGGGAAGGCCACAAATGGGAATACTTTGTATGTTTGTGGGGAATATTCAGATCTAGCCTTGTTTTTGCCGCAACCACGAATCCTTAGTAAAGGCCCTGTCACACTGCCCAACAGATGCAAAACGTTTGTAAAAAGGACACAGCGGACAAGAAAAATGTTCCATCCGTTGTTATCCGCTCTCAAAAGGGGCAAAAATTTGCATAACCAGAGCGGACAACACAGAAAGGAACGGACGGGGGGAGGACGCAGAGCGGATGGAAAGCAGATTCGTAGAGGATGCAGAGCAGATGCAGAGCGGATGCGTAGAGGATGTAGAGCGGATGCAGAGCGGATGCGTAGAGGATGTAGAGCGGATGCAGAGCGGATGCGTAGAGGATGCAGAGCGGATGCAGAGCGGATGCAGAGCGGATGCGTAGCGGATGACGCGGATGCATAGCTGCATCCGCTTTCATCCTTTCTCCGTCCGTGCTACTAATGTTGCACGTCTGTTCCGCTTCCTCCCTGCATCCGTTTACCGCTGGAACGGATTTGTTGCGCAGATGCACAGCGGATGCCTAGAGGATATAGCAGATGCGGAATGGATGCAGAACGGATGTCCCCCGTATGCCTAGAGGATGCAGAACGGATGCACTGGATACATTTTCCGCTCAAAAGTTTTGAGCAGCTCAAAACTTTTTGAGCAGATGAAATGTCAATAGACGGATGCTGGACGGATAGAGAGGAAGCAAAACGGAGGCAGTGAGTACAGAACGGAAGCATCGCGTTAACCAACGGATGGCAAGTGTTTTTCTCCGTTTTACATCCTCTTTCCATCCGTTGGTGCAGTGTGACAGGGGCTTAAAAGAACCTATCATTTCAACCAAATAGAGTCAAGAGTCTTTCTTTTCTAGGGATCTAGTTGGGACAGGTTTGATACCTTATATCCGTGATGGTGAACCTATGGCATGTGTACTAGAGGTGGCACACAGAGCCTTCTCTGAAGTCACGTGAGCTGTCACCCCAGCTCAGCTCTGCCACGCATGCTTCCTGCCGGCCAGCTGGTCTTCAGGTCTCTTCCATGCATGTGCAGGGAGCGGGATGCATGTAGGGGATGTGTATGCATGCACGAGGGCTGCATGCGTGGGGATGCACGTACATGCACGGGGTGGGGTGCATGCATGGGGATGTGCGTGCATTGCATTTCGGGGCTTGTGCACACTTTGGGCACTTGGTGCTGAAAAGGTTAGCCATCACTGCCCTAGATAAATGCCATAAAATTTCAAGGACCCCTTTACCCATTTAAAATGATTAATCTAATAAAACTGATCAATGTTATGCAATATTATTTAACTTTAATCATCTCACTGGAGTAAGATTGCTGAAATTTAGTGTGATTTCAATCATTTTTAATGAAGAAAAAATTCACCTATGCCTCCATGCAATTTGGCTGAGCATTTAGTAATACTACTAACTTATGATTTTAACAATGTTACATTTTAAAAACAAACAGAATTTCAAAAGAAGCAAATTGTGATACTTACAAAATCCAATTGAGATGTAGTGCAAACTATGCCATGGAAAGAAATGGAATAATCAATACTAACATCACTGAGGCTTGCCCACCATCGGGCAATACAAATTTCAATTGTTCTTCCCTCCTGTTGGTAGGAAAAGAAAAAGAAATGTATTTCAAATCTTCCTCCCCTTTTAGCTTCATGTCCTCATCCCATGGTATGAACATTTTGCATCCCAGCTCTTAGCAAAAATAGTCATAAATCAAGGAGAATACAGATGCTGAACTATAATTAACTTGCAATTCTTAGCAATGACTAAACCAAACAATTCAAGTTTACCTCAAATAAAGAGTATTTGTAGCTCAGGATTGTAATGAGGAAATCATTGGTATTCTCTGAACTTGTTTTCTTGCAGACGTTTCATTATCCTAACTAGGTAAGATCATCAGTGCTAGTAAGGAGTGCTCTCCTTACTACCGTGTTTTCCCAAAAATAAGACCTGGTCATATTCATTCATATATATACATACATATACGTGTGTGTGTGTGTGTGTGTGTGTGTGTGTGTGTGTGTGTGTGTGTGTGCTGTTCAGCTTCCTTCGGGTATTATCCCACGTCATTGTAGTGCTGTTAAAGTTGTAGCAATGTTTCAGCAGAATCTCATCTGCCATCATCAGGCTTCTGTATGGATGTGGGTCTCACAGCTTCTGGTTTCAAATTCAAGGCTGGTCTATTCTGATTGGCTAGGAGTCTGGGTCTGTGTTCACTGGACTTGGAGTTTGATTGATTGGTGTTTCTGGTTTCTTCTGTCTGTTTTGTGGCTTTGATTGGCTGGCAACACTCTGTTCCTGTGTTGGAGGCTTTCAGTGCAGCTTGGCTTCGCGTGAAAGGACGGCTATTATCTATTAGGAAGCCAGGTTTCATCTGGGTGCCTGGTGGGGGGTGTTTGAGCTGGAGGTATCAGAGGAAGTCTGTTTGTGCCCAGGTGTTTGCCTGGCTTGTGGTGTGGAGATCTTTCTATTTGAGAGTGCAGGCTTCCAAATGATTGACAGTCTGGTGGAATCATCTCTTCTATTCATGCTTTCATGTCTTTTTTCAATCTCTATGGCTTCTCTGATGATTCTGTGGCTGGGGTTTTCTATAGTGGCTAGGGTTTTAGTGCCATTGAAGTTGATGTTGTGACCTGTGGTTTTCATGTGTTGGACTAGTGAGGAGGTGTGTTCCAGCTTTTTTACTGCATTTTTGTGTTCATCCAGGTGGGTACTTATTCTTCTATTGGTCTGTCCAATGTATGTGGCTGGGCATGATGCACAGGGAACTTCGTATATGCCTTGGTTTTCCAGGTCAATTTTGTCTTTGGTTTTTTTTAGGATGGCTGCTATATTTTTGTCTGTTTTGAAGGCAGTCTTGATGTGATGCCTGTGTAGTATCTTACTGAATTTGTCTGTAGTACCTCTTATGTAGGGCAGGACAGCTGTTCCATAAGTCTGTTGATCTTCTAGGTCTCTGTTATGTCTTGGTGTGTTTTTGTGGATCAAGCTGGTGATTTTGTTTTTGTGGAAGCCGCTGGCTGTCAATACTTTAGTCAGGGTGCATAGTTCAGTCTTTATATGTGTCTTGTTTGCCAGGCGTTTGGTTCTGGTAATTAGTGTTTTGGCCACGGAATTTATCTGTGCTGGGTGGTGGTGGGATTGGGCGTTGAGGTAGCGGTTGGTGTGTGTTTTCTTCTGGTATATGGTGTGTCCTAGTGTGCCAACTGTTCTTTTGTAGATTAGTACATCTAGGAATGGTAGTTGTTTGTTTATTTCCGTTTCCATGGTGAACTTGATTTTGGGGTGTGTGCTGTTTAGGTGTGTTATAGGTGTGTTAGGTGTGAAATTGTTTAGGTTTTCTTTTCCATGGGGCCAAATCACAAATGTGTCATTGATGTATCTTCGCCATAGTTTGGGTTTGTGGGTGGCATTAGCCAGGGCTCTGGATTCGAATTCTTCCATGAACAGGTTTGCAATGACGGGTGACAGTGGTGATCCCATAGGGCTCCTTCAATTTGCTTGTATCTTTGTCCTTTGTTCATGAAATATGTGTTGGTTAGGCAGTGTTCTGTTAGTTCCTTGAGGTGTTTAGCTGGTTGGTATTTATTTTTGATGATTTCAAGAGTTTCTTTTATCGGGACTTGAGTGAGTAGTGAAACCACGTCGAAACTTACAAGCAGATCTTCTTGTTCCACGTGTAGATCTTTGATCATTTCTAAGAAGTGGTATGAGTTTTGTACATATGAAGCTGCGGTTTCAGCATGGGGCTGTAGTTGTTTTGCTAAGTGTTTAGCTAGGTTTTGTAATGGTGCTCCTTTGGAGCTGACTATGGGTCTGAGAGGTATGCCTTCTTTGTGTATTTTTGGGAGGCCGTATAATTTGGGGCATCTAGAAGATTTTTCTCTTGGGATGATCGCCTGTTGGATTTCTTTGCTTATATGGCTGGTTATAATTTTCTTCTTGGTTAATTTTTCCAGATATGTGGTTGGGTCTGTGTTTATAGGTTTGTATGTGGAGTCTTGGAGTAGGTCTGTCAATTTTGTTTTGTAGTCTTTTCTATCCATTACTACTGTCGCATTCCCTTTGTCCGCTGGGAGTATTATTATGCTGTTATCATTTTTCAGGGTTTGTAGCGCTCTGAATTCATCTTTTTGCAAGTTATTTTTCGGTGGTTTGCTTGTGCATAAGATGTTTGTAACCTGGTGTCTTATTCTGTCAGCTTCATCTCTATTTAATTGGTTAGGCTGGATTCTACTGCACATATGATGGATTCTGTGGGGATTTTTTTGGGTGCGATGGCATAATTGAATCCTTTGGTTAGGACATCTGTTTCTGTTTTGGTGAGTTCTCTGTTGGAAACGTTATATACTAATTGTTTCAGATGTTGTTGTGAGTTGTTGAGGGTTTTCTTGTCATGTTCTAATTTCTTTAGTTTCTTTAAGAGTTTTTCATTTTTGTAAGTGGTTTCAGTTTCAGCTCTCCAAGTTGTAAGTTGTTTTATCTTATCCCAAAGTAGAGGGTGGATTTTGCTGCTCAGTTCCAGGAGTAGTGCTAACAAATCTTTGTTTAACTGATCCAATTGGAATCATTTACTGTGAACTTCGTTCCTGAGTAAAGCCATTTCTGTTCTTTTCAGGATACGTTTGGTAGCTGCTGTGCTGTGATGAAATGTTAATTTGAAGCAGGTTGGTGTTGCATTGTTGTCTCTGCAGCTGCGTAGGAATTTCAGGTCACATAATATTCCTGCTCTTTTAACTTCCAGCTTCTCATAGCTTTTGATCTGGCTATTTATTTCCTCCCCGTAGAGGTCAGATATTTGTTTTTTTAAGTTTTCGCGGGTACTTACATGTGTGCTGTTCAGCTTCCTTCGGATACTACACAGGCATCACATCAAGACTGCCTTCAAAACAGACAAAAAAATAGCAGCCATCCTTAAAAACTCCAAAGACAAAATTGACCTGGAAAACCAAGGCATATACGAAGTTCCCTGTGCATCATGCCCGGCCACATACATTGGACAGACTAATAGAAGAATAAGTACCCGCCTGGATGAACACAAAAATGCAGTAAAAAAGCTGGAACACACCTCCTCACTAGTCCAACACATTAAAACCACAGGTCACAACATCAACTTCAATGGCACTAAAACCCTGGCCACTATAGAAAACCCCAGCCACAGAATCATCAGAGAAGCCATAGAGATTGAAAAAAAACCTGAAAGCATGAATAGAAGAGATGATTCCACCAGACTGTCAATCATTTGGAAGCCTGCACTCTCAAATAGAAAGATCTCCACACCACAAGCCAGGCATAAACAGACTCCCTCTGATACCTCCAGCTCAAACACCCCCCACCAGGCACCCAGATGAAACCTGGCTTCCTAATAGATAATAGCCGTCCTTTCACACGAAGCCAAGCTGCACTGAAAGCCTCCAATACAGGAACAGAGTGTTGCCAGCCAATCAAAGCTACAAAACAGACAGAAGAAACCAGAAACACCAATCAAACAAACTCCAAGTCCAATAAACACAGACCAAGACTCCCAACCAATCAGGTTGTAGAAAAAAACATCCTGCCACAATAATAGGCTAGCCTCAAATTTAAAACCAACGGCTGTGAGACCCTGACTCACATACAAACTCAATACAGAAGCTTGATGATGGCAGATGAGATTCTGCTGAAACGTTGCTACAACTTTAAAAGCACTACAATGACATGGGATAATACCCGAAGGAAGCTAAACAGCACATATATATATATATA
>BLBF01000073.1:27866363-27914010 GCA_015471245.1 Laticauda colubrina
CTTCCTTCGGGTATTATCCCACGTCATTGTAGTTCTGTTAAATGACAGAACAATGTTGACGTGGGATAATACCCGAAGGAAGCTAAACAGCACACATGTAAGTACCCGCGAAAACCTAAGAAAACAAATATATATATATATATATATACACACACACAGCTGTTATATCACAGAATGTAAGAATCCCAGCTGCAACATGAGGGGCCAGTTAAGAAAACAGAAATTAAAGCAGATTTACATTTAAAAAACCCTTAAAACTTTTCTCTTCCTACTCATATTCACCTTGAAATAATTACAAAATATTTATCTCAAATTCTTGAAAATCAGTTCTATTCTTCAGAAGTTTGTGTCTTTAATTGTGTTGGAAATCTGAGTTGCACTTTCAAATTATCTTCTGCAATATTAAAATGAAAGTTCTAAATGGATTATGGAAACACCAGGATTTAAGTCATGAATTTATCACTTACCTTGGTCCTCGAGATGACCATGTGTACTGATTTGCAGGTAATTTCTCTCGTAATGAGTACTCGGCAACCATCATATCAGGTGATACATAAGCACCAACACCTTTAGAATTAATTGACATAAGTTCAAGTCTACCATTAGTTCTCTTTATTGATTTAAATTATGTTTATGTTAAATATTAATCATTATTAAATTGATAATGGTATTTTTTTAGAAATTTTTTTTTAAAAATCTTTCAACAGAGCAACATATTTATACTAGAAGCTAGAAGTTTTTCATTTTTTTTATATCATTACTTCAGTCTCCACTCAAATGAATCAATCACCATGTCAAAATGTTTGCAGTATTTGCTTTACAAATTATTCAGAACCTAGGCATGCACATACTAGTAGTTGGATAGGATGCAGAAACATAATACATCAATTTCTGTATAGTTAGACACTATCGATTTATTAAGATTTATATCTCACTTTTCCTCTAGGATGTAAAAGAGGCTGACAAGCATATTACTCCTCTTCCATTTGTTCTCAGCAATAACCCCATGAAATTGTATGGGATGAAAAATAGTGACAAATTTAGAAAAATAGTTCAAGATGGAGCTAACTCCTACATGATCTAATGCTTTAAATATATCCCCGCTCATTTAATAATGTCCAATAAAGTTAAATGATTAAACTCATGTAATTAAACATACTTCATCAATGTGTAGTTGTAGATTTGGGAAACTTAAAAATGGATTAGATAAAATCATGGTGGATAAGGCTATGATGTGACATTAGTCAACATTTTTGTATTAACTTCTAGATCAGAATGAATAAACTCCGAAATTCAAATACTGGAGAACAGAAGGCAAAAGCTTCTATTGCATTTAAGCTACTTTTAATTCCCATCTCATTTACCTTTGGCATTATGTATAGATTTCTAATTAGAAAATGCTCTCTCTGACATGAGCTTTTTCACAAATCAGATTTACATCTGTTTCAAGAAAAAACAGACAACGCAGATCTTCATATTTAGAGAGACTAAGAAAATAATCCATGTGATTCGGTTATACAGAATTCTGCAGAGTTCACAACTGTAGCTTTAAAGCATGTCTCCAGTTGATGGAGAATAAAACAGTCTGGCTTTGTGTATGTCCTGGGTATCCATGTTCTGCTCTGTAGAATAGCTAATTCTTACAAGATTAGATTAGAAAATAGACATAGGATAACTCGACATAGGATAACAATAGGATATTGTTTCTGAGATTACAAAGTTTAGCTAAATGAAGAGGAACTAATATTAATGAAAAACTGTAAAAATCCCCAATCATTCTGGAGACAAATAAATAATATAAGTTCTTATTTATCATTTTAGTCTATTTTCAGCCTTAATAAACATTTCAAAGCTCCTTTCAATTCTTAAGAAACTATTTTCATAATTAGTGTAATGGTGGCACAGCAGTTAGAATGTAGTATTGTAGGCATTCTAACTCTGTGCACAGTCTGGAGTTTGATTCTGACAGGCTTATCCTTCCAAAGTTGGTAAAATGAGGAACCAGATTGATGGTGGCAAAATGCTAATATTGTAAACTGCTCAGAAAGTGTTGTAAATTGAGTGGTATATAACCGTGACAGCGAACCTATGGCACACATGCCACAGGTGGCATGCAGAGCCATTTGCGCAGGCTTGCAAGCCCCAGGCAAACTTAACTTACTTCGCATGCGTGCACCTCCCAGCTGATTTTTGGGCCTTTTTCGGCCTCTCAAAGGCTTGAGGAACCCTCTGCAGTCTTTGGAGGCTGAAAAATAGGCCTGTTTCGTCACTTCCTGTATTTCCGGAAATACCGAATTTTTCGGCCTGCAAAAGCTGCAGAGGCTTCCCTCAAGCCTCTGGGAGGCCGAAAATCAGCTGGTAGGCCCAGTGCAGGTAAGGGTATGGTGGGGGGATCACACATGCATTCGTAGGGGGCGTGGGGAGCCTGCATGCATTGCCTTCTGGTGTTGGTATGCGAGCGCGAAAGTGCATGCACAATTTTTGGCACAGGAGCCCAAAAGGGTTAGCCACCACTGGTATATAAGTTGAAGTGGTATTGCTATTGCTATAATTGTGAATACTTGCCAATCACACTAGATGTAGTTCCCCCTGGACATCCAACAGTAGACAAACAGGGACCATTGTTCCCAGCGCTTGAAACATAAATTACATTGTGTTTCCATACTGCTTCATTAATAACTTCACACATTCTCCTAAAAGAGACACAAAACATCACAAACTGAGAAAAGGCTTTTTCACTTACTTCACTTCTTTTTTCATTTATGTCAGAGATAATCTTTATTGCATAGATTCCTACAAGCTGAATCTACTCATGCTATCACCATCTTTCTGGATTGCCTTCCTCTTGGCACACAAAGCATCAATCGGCACCAGTACATTACACAAAATGAATAAAGCTTCCCATGAAAAAGTGGAAAGGGAGATGGAATTTGCCCATTTGGCCTACCACAACCACACTTTCCTACTATTCCCTATGAGGAATTTATTGTTGAAATTTCCTACTGTGGCATTGGCTCTCTACAGTCATTCCAACTGTATATGATTTCTAGGATATAAACACAGAATACTTCAGTAATTAACACAACAGTTCTATTCTTGGTTGATTCATTATTTTAAATTAAATGAGTTTGCCACTGTTGGCACAGAGCAAAGTAATACTCATAAATATATAATCTCCTTACCCAGCATTTGGCCAGTGAGTGGCCTCCCCATAACTGTAGTTGACAAGGTCACATTTATATTTTATTGTTTCTATCATCTGTCAAAGTAAAAAAAAAAAAGTTTAAGGCTCAAAGCACTGCATAAACAAGATATTTTATTTGTAGCTAATTGTTATTTTAATCAGAAGCAAAAAATAAAATTTTAGAAAGTAATAGACCTCTTGCATTTCCTAGTATAGTTACAATTTAAAGCTCTGCCCATCATAAAAGCAATCTGATATTAAACAAAGTGGATTTGCAAAAAGAAAACTAAGCTCCTTCAAAATTCACTTATAAAATGATGGTCATTCCTTAGTCTAGTTTCTATAAATTTCATTCCAACAGCTATTCTTTCAACTTAGTTTTTCACATTATCTTTTTTTAAAAATTGTGTTATTGCAGCTGCACTTCTGACATTTCATCCTAGCATTAGGAAAATATACCATGGGAGCTTTGCAAATAATTGGCAACTCTCAAGAAACGCTGCCCTACATGACACTGCAACTTCAGACTAAACTAAACTGTGAGGCTGGACATCCCTATGTAATTCTTTTGTTTGGTTAAAATTATTAACATATTATTTTAGTTTTATTTTATCTTATCTTATTCCATAGTGAAAAAGTATTCAGGCAAGAAAAACTGAATGCACCAGTACAGAATAGGTAGTAGTTTGCTCAATAGTGGCAAGATAGATTTTAGAGTCCTAAAGGACAGTCACTTAAATATGAACCAGCAGTGTGCTGCAGATGCCAACAAAAAAGTCAATGCAGTCTTAGGCTGCATTAACAAAGGAACAGAATCAAGATCATGTGAAGTGTTAGTACCACTTTATAATGCCTTGGTAAGACCACAACTGGAATACTGCATCCAGTTTTGGTTGTCACAATATAAAAAAAGATGTTGAGACTCTAGAAAGAGTGCAGAGAAGAGCAATAAAGCTGATTAAGGGACTGGAGGCTAAAACATATGAATAAAGGTTGCAGGAATGGTCTAGGTTAATGAATCTGACTGATTAGGGGTCAGATGATAGCAGTGTTCCAATGTTTTAAGGACTGCCACAAAAAAGAGGGGATCAACCTATTCTCCAAAGCACCTGAAGGCAGGACAAAAAAGCAATGGATGGAACTAATCAAGGACAGAAGCAACCTAAAACTAAGGAGAAATTTCCTGATAGTTAAAACAATTAATCAGTGGAACAACTTGCCTCCAGAAGCTGTAGGCGCTCCAACACTGGAGGTTTTTAAGAAGAGATTGGACAACCATATGTCTGAAATATTATAGGGTTTCCTGCTTGAGCAAGAGGTTGGTCTAGAAGACCTCCAAGCTCCCTTCCAACTCTTATTGCATTCTGTTATTCTTCGTTTTTATTAAATAAAAATAACATGATTGCATGATTGCAGCCTAACTAGAAAAAGGAAGACAAAAAATAGTTACACCCACAGAATTTCCAACCAAATATGTATCCAATGCTCTTATCTCAGGCAAAATACTGGAAGCTTCAGCCAGAAGTGCAAATCCTTCCTAATTGTCAAAATACTATTGCTATGGCCTTGTCTTTAGGTGAATATGCAGAAGTTTCATACGAGGCTAGACCGAGCATGTTTAAATAACAAATTTACCCTCATCATATTGACTTGAGAAAATCTGGCATGCCAGGATGAACTGCTTGGCCCTCCTATACTTCTCAACCATTCATAGTTGCTAATATAGCAACTACAGAAAAACACTGTAGTGTATATTTAGTGCCAACTCTGAAAGCATTCTAAGAAAGGCATTTATTCATATTTCAAAAGAGACAGCAAGGAAGCCCAAGAACATTTTAGAGTACTATTCAGGAAATATAAATAAAGGCATGGTTTATGATTAGATTTTCTGTGCAATGATTTTGCCAATACTTACTGCTCTTATAAGACCAGTCCCGGTTTCCATAGTGCTTAATCTTGTATCACCAACCTTAATAGCAAGTATTTGTGCACCAGGGGCTATACCATTTCTATCTGGCTCTTCAGGAAAATACCCAGCAGCTATACTAGCAACATGTGTTCCGTGTGCACCTGAAAAAAAGTTGAATTCACTTTAAAAAAAATACAATTATGTGTATTGTTAGGAAAAGTGGTTATTCATGAGATCCATAACTTGCCACATTTCATACCTGTCCACTCAGTTTGCATCAATTCTGACTGATAGTGCGATACATTTTAATGCAAATTTGGAAATAGATTAAAGTAAAATGAATATTACATCAACTGCCACTTTATACTCAGCATCACTGCTCTTTTTTGTTGATGGGAGGTCTCCAGGATGGTAGTAAGTGTGCCATAAAGGTGGTCATATACCTTTCCTTGGGAAATCATCACTAAACCCAGAAATTTTGGCTAATCATTTATTAGTCTCCGATCCTCTCATTCTCTGAGGCTATATTGATTATGCTTATGGATAACCTCTGAAGAGACCAAAACAGACAATCGCAACCCTTCTAATATTATTTGATATCTCATAATATCCTTTTCCACTGCCTCCACAGGTTGGGCTAGAGAGATTGGAGCTTTGAGCTCTCTGTTGTGGGATATCTCCCAGCTCTCCCATATTTAATATATACATTAACTGCAGATAAATCATCAACCAATATGGATTAAGTATCATCAGAATGCAGATAAGACCCAATTTTACATCTGAACCTCAAGGTAGCAAGTTGTCATCAAAGTGTCATCCTGGTGCCCATTAGGGTTTAGATGTTCTGAAGCCCAGCAAGATGGGATGACTTTAGTTTCAAAGGCCATCCAATTCCAGGGAGATTTTCACCTACAGTTGTATTTAAAAAACTGACAATCCTTTTGAATTTTCAGTATTTCTGCATAAATATTACCTAAAACATCATCTATTCTCCACACAAGGCCTAGACCTAGATTAAAAAAAAGGCCTGGACTAAACAAATGACAGCCAATCAAACAAGGAGGTAGAGAGGGATGGAAGTGAGAAAAACTCAGATATGGGCTAGGACCATGATGGTGAACGTTTTTCACGTTGCATGCCAAAAGTGTGCGTGTGCATGCCTGCACCCATGATGCAATGCGCACGTGACTCCCCCCGTCCCTGCGCATGCATCCCCGTGTGCCCATTGCACACCTCTGCACATGCATGGGCAACACCCCCACATTGCATGCCTCTGAGCACGCAACCCCCCCCCGCACACCTGTGCATTTGCATCTCTCCCTGCACTTGCATGGCAGATACCCAACAATCAGCTGGCTGGCGGGGGGCGCGTGTGCATGCGCAGTGGGGCTCTTCCAGGCGACCTCTCACGTGCCAGCAGAAGTGGCTCTGTATGCCACTTCTGGCACACATGCCATAGGTTCACCATCACGGAGCTAGGAGATGTAGGAAGCATAGCCAGGGTCAGCTATAAAGAACTCATATGCCTATACAACAATGCTCAAAATATGGGGAACAAATAGCGTGAACTTGTACAAGACAGTAAGTATGATACCATTACCGAAACTTGATGGGATGGAACCCATGACTGAAATGTAATAATGGACGGACGTAAACTGTTCAAAAGAAACAAGATCTAACAAAAGGGAGATGGAGCTGCATTATATGTAAATCACGACATCTCTACAGAAATGCATAAAAGCAAGAATGGGCTTTTCTAACTGCTGCGCACTTGCACGCAACACTGCTCAGCTGTCCGGGCAACTAAATCAGCAGGTTGTAAATTGCACTCGCGTGATGCTAATTGACAGAATTGGTAGTTATACCAGTCGGATCCCATCCCTGGGTTGAAGTTGCAGTAATTTTGGGGGAGAGTGATCATGTTATATTAGAATTCAACATAATACGGACACAAACAATGGAACATAATCAAAACCAGTGTCTTCAACTTTAAAAAAGCTGATTTTAATGAACTCAGAGAGAGCTTGGGAAGGATTCCATGGCTGAAAATATTAAAGAGGAAAACAACTCAAGAAGGTTGGGAAACTCTGAAAAATATGATTATAAAAGCCCAGTTCAACACAATACCATTGAAAAAGAAAAATAAGAAATCCAAGAAGAAACTGCGATGGTTGCACAAAGAACTCTGTGATAAACTGAAAGACAAAAAGGATAACTACAAAAAAATGGAAAGAGGGATACATAAGTAGAACACCGCATACAGCTCAAATCTGCAAAAATGAAGGTAGGAAAGCTAAGGCTCAGAATGAATTAAAATTTGCAGCGGAAGTCAAAAATAATAAAACATGTTTCTTTCAGGATATAAAAGAAAGAAAAAAGTAAAAAAAACAATCAGTCCACTAAGGGAGAAGATCGCAAGGAAGTGACAGGCAGCAGCAGGGAGAAAGCAAAGTTGCTTAATTCTTTGTTTGCATCTGTCTTTACATAAAAAGAAAAAATAGCTCAACCTATCAAAAACAGAACCTTAAAAGACATAAATAGGAAATATAAATTAAAATAGGCAAGAAAATGGTAAGAAAAGATTTCTGTCTACCCCAGAGAAGTTCAAACCACTTAAATATGAGCCAGCAGTGTGCTGCATCAATAAAAAAAGCCAATGCAATCCGAGGCTGCATTAGCTGAGACAAAGAATCAAGATCTCATGAAGTGTTTAGTACCATTTTTAAGGCCTTGGTAAAACCACACTTGGAATACTGAATCCAGGTTTTGTCACTACAATATAAGAAATATGTTGTGTCTCTGAAAAGAGTGCAGAGAAGAGCAACAAAGATGATTAGGGGGAAGGGGGCTAAAACATATGAACAACTGTTTAAGGCTAGGTCCCACTGGCCGACGGATGCAAAAGGTATGCAAAAAGGACACAGCGGACGAGCAAATTTTCGGGGGTGGCTCCATCCGTTGTCATCCACTCCGAAAAGTGGCAAAAATTTGCATAAACAGAACGGAAAAGAAAGGAAAAGAACGGACGTGCACAGTATGTAGTGGGGATGTTAAACAGATGTTCATAGGAAGCCTAGAGGATGTATATAGGATGCAAACCGTTCACTGCTCATCCTTTCTATTTCTGTGCTACTAATGCTGTGTGACACGTTCCGTGTACCTTTTGTTTCCTCCCTCTTTCCGTTTTCAGCTGCAGCGGATGTGAGTTGAGGGGATGGCCAGAGGATGCAGAGAGGATACAGCGGACGTTTAACGGATGATAAACGGACATAGAACGTTTGTTGCTCGTATGTCGCGGATGTACATCGTACACGGCGGAAAGTTCATCCATTCACAAAGTTTTGTGCAGCTCAAAACTTCTTGCGCAGATGAAATCTCAGTGGACGGATGCTCAAAGGATAGAGCGTATGAAACACGTATGCAATGAGTACACAACGGATGCATAGCGTTTTCCAACGTTTTTGCACATTTTACATCCTCTTTGCATCCGTTGGTGCAGTGGGACAGGGGCTTTAGGAATTGAGTATGTCTGGTCTAGTGAAAAACAGGATTAGGGACAACATGATAGGAATGTTCCAGCGTTTGAGGGGCTGCCATAAAGAAGAGGGGGGCTCAAGCTATTTTCCAAAGCACCAGAAGGTAAAACAAGAATAAATGGTTGGAAACTAACCAAGGAGGGAAACAACCCAGAACTACCTGTAAGGAGAAAATTCCTGACTGTGACAACAATAAACCAGTAGAGTGGCTTGCCTTCAGAAGTTGTGAGTGTCCCATCACTAGAGGCTTTTAAAAAGAGACTGGATAACCATTTGTCTGAAATGGTAAGGGGGTTGGACTAGAAGACCTTCAAGGCCCTGTCCAACTCTATTATTCTGTTAATTTAAACATTATATAGAAATTTATTGAACATTCACCTGCTAATCGATAAATCTGGGTTACACAGTCCTTCCAACATGGTTTCACTCTTTATTTTTGAATGGTCTTTCTATCAGTGAAAAAAACTGATCAATCAAGGTTTAATGTTGATCTTTTAAAAATGGATTTATTCCAAGCATGATAAGACATTATTGTACTATTTTCTCTTTCTAGTTTTTTTCTTATGTTTGTATTTCTCTTTTAATGACAGTTTCTTTTTAAAAAAGCTTATAAATACAACTACATAATGCTCATAATTATGAAATTATATGGTACATTATATATTACATATACTGTATATTACATATCCTTATGCAAGATTTTATGCAACCCAAGCAAACTGTCATTAAACTAATGTTTTCAATCCTCCTAGATACTTATCCTATGATTAAAACATTGCTATACTGTAAATTCGTAACTGTGTTTTGCTGTTATCAAATATTCATTTGCCATTAAAAGTTAAGACAAACTACATATTTAGTACATAAATTTTAGAATTTTGAAAAGTCTTACCTCCACTTGTCACAATTGAAAGCAAATTGCCTTCATCATAAATATTGACAGAGTAATTTAACATTTCTGATGTTCCGATAGATCCATATTCTCGACCTTCCTTGTAGCTCCGTAGATCAGGGCAATTACAAAGGTCACCAGTTTCAGTGGAATCTAAGCAAGCTCTGTGGAGAAGAGAGTGCTTAAAGAGAGATTGATTCTAAGTTCTCCTTTCCTCTGAATTACTGTTTGTCATTCAGTCACAATAGCAATTCCTCATGTGATCCTGCTCACAATTTTAAGCCTCGTGATCTGACTAAATTCAAAGCTGACTTTAGCCATGCAAGTAAAAACTGCTTTTTTAAAAATATGAGTATACCCCCAATCTGTAAACAATCCCTCATACAGATCTGAATTAGGCTCAGATTGGAATTAGCAAGTACACTAAATCAAATTTTAGATTTTATTTTCCTCCAATTGCTTTCAAGGTAGAATAATTTCATTATGAAACTTTATCATTACTTTCATTATTACTATATAATAATTTTCTAGACTCTAGACCAAGATATAATTTATTGACCACCCATAGAAGTAATAGAATCTACTAATTTTAATGAGAATATATAGTTTCAGTGGGATCCTCAAAGTAAACAAAATCTATATAATGCCTTTATTACCAGATCATGACACCTACTGGACATGACATACTTAATCCAATGCAAAAGAAAAAAAAAATCTAATAGCTAATTCTGCAGGGAATGATTAAATTAATCCTAAATTAATTTAATTTAATTAATTCTAAATCCTCTTTATGGGCTACATGGATTCAAATAAGAACCAACTACAAATGAATAATTGACAGAACTTTAGGCTTCATTGTACTTTATAAGCAGTGGTGGGCTGCTACTGGCTTGGACCGGTTCTCACGAACTGGTAGTTCTGGTGAGTAGTTGGCACATCCACCTACCTCTGCCCTTTCTTGTCCTGTATTTCCCTGTTTTTTAACTCAGCTGATTCGCGCAGCGCAGCAGATTGCCCTGCCACAGCTGTTCTCCACGTTGCGCTGCGCCTCAGCTGTTATACTCACCAGCACTGACATAGAAGTTTTTAAGCTTAAAATGGGTGGTTTTTGAACGCTGTGCCTGCTCACCCAACCAATTGTTGAACTGCTTGCAGCCCCCCCACTATTTGTAAGTAAACCCTATTTTTTACATTACAAAATAAACAAAGGCCTAATAACATTTTAATTTTTTTGGTAGAGTTTTTAAAAACAGGGCCATAAATGCAAGGGGGGGGGGGAAGCTTCTTTTAAAGTAAGAGCATGTTTTGTTTACTTTTCTAAAAGGTTTTTTTTAATTGAATTTTTGAAGTAACCCTGGAATACAGGAAGAACAAACTTTTAGAACCATACGTCAGTTTTGCTTTTTCTAAAAGTTAAGACAAGTAGTTTGGCTAATTTTAACCAGAAAACATGAACATACACACTCACTTGCAAAATGCAACAACCAATAACACAATGTGGAGGGTGGAGGGGAACCATTTCTGTGTTCCATGATAACTATACAAAGGGGCTGTTATTTTTAGAGAATAGAGTTGGAAGGGACTTTGGGTGTCTCAGTCTCAAGTTGCCAACTCAGTCTCAAGTTGGGTCTCTGGATAACTAAAAGATGCTAAGCTGGGATGTGGGTCGGGCAGGGCGGATTGCACTGGGTTGATGGTCCCAAGAGATGCAAGGTGTGATGCCATTTTTCTCCAAATACACAAAACAAAACTGAGCCATGCAGACATCTGAGTAATATACTGGAAGACATCAATACCCAGAATCTTAGTCTCTCCTCAGCAATGCCACTTTCCACTGCTGATTCAAAGTCCTTAACGCAGTGGCTGGATTAATGTACTTTCTCATTCAAAAATCCCAACAGGGCAAAAATTCCTTGCCTGCAACAATTTCCTTTTGATACGACAATGTAACCTAAGATAGTATTACATTTATTTAGAAGCATATTACAAAAACAGCAAATAATCTAAGAGACTAATACGCGATTTACACTGTAACTAAGCAACAGGGCTCATCACACACAAAAACTGAAATGGAAACTCTTTACCCTCTTTAAATAAGGTTGTTCAGAATATTATGCGGTCTGGGACAAATGGTACAATTGGCTAAAAAGTAGAAATAAGGATTAACGTATATTAGTGATGGCTAATCTTTCTGGGCTCCCGTGCCGAAAATTGCTGAAAACAGGCACTTCAGGAAGGCCCGTTTTTCACTCTCACAAGGCTGCAGAGCCTTCCCTCAAATCTCAGGGAAGCCAGAATTGGCCTCAAATGGGCCGAAAATCAGCTGGGAGGCGCACGCATGCGCAGTCCAGGTAAGTTTGGCTGGGGCTCGTGTGCCTGCACAAATGCCATCTTTGGCATGCATTCCATAGGTTTGCCATCACAGATGTACATGAATGCGTAGATGCTTTTCTATGTAACAGCGATGCCACAGTACTGTCAAAAATGTTAAAGATGTGTGTAAATTGAAAAAGCATAATATAAATAAATAAATAAATGTGTTCATAGAGGTAAAATTCAGGAAAAGCTGTCAGTCCATTATTTGATCAGTAAATTACCATCAATACATGAAACCTAACTAGCTTTGATTTCCTACACTGAGAGCAGGTAAGCAACATGAGACACAAATGGCTCACTATCTTCCACTTCCAAAGAGTAAACAGTTGTTCCTAATTTTCATCAGCATGAAAACAGAACAACAGAAAGGACCAAATGGAAAGTCTTTATTCTGGTTCCAAGCAAAATATCCATATCTGGCTGCATCTTCTGGCACATTTCTTTTTTTTTGTTTTGTTTTTGGTTTAGAATAATATTTATTTAGTTTCCAATTTAATTTATATCCCCACGTTCTCAATCTCAAATACAGGAAGTTGGGCAACAGATGGCTTTGGATTACCATGCTTTCTGTTCTGCTGCAAGGGTGTGCACCAATGGTAGCCTACTGTCACTTTACTTCTTAGAAGTCTTATGTAAGAAAAAAGGACCTTCATTTGATATTTTTTTTCATCTTGCTAAGATCCAGAGGACAGAAAGCACCCAGACACAAATGACAAAAACACCCTTCTGGAAGGCATTTTCTTAGTTCTGTCTCATTCACTGAAGGAGTCTATGGATTAGAACCGTGATGGCGAACCTATGGCACGCAAGCCACAGGCAAACTTACCTCACTGCGCATGCGCATGCTTCACAGCTGATTTTTCTGCTGGTTTGAGGCCTTTTTCGGCCTCCCAGAGGCTTGGAAAAAGCCTCTGCAAGGCTTTTCAGGACAAATAGGCCTGTTTCATCATTTCCTGTAATACAGGAAGTGACAAAACGGGCATATTATTCTTCCTGAAAAGCCTTGCAGAAGCTTTTTCCAAGCCTCTGAGAGGCCAAAAAAGGCCTCAAACCAGCAGAAAAATCAGCTATGAGGTGCAGTGCACATAATGGGATGGCAGGAGTGTGTGGGGGGGGTGCGCATTGCATTCTGGGTGTTGGCACGTGAGTACACGCATGCTAATGCGCATGCAATTTTTAGCACAGGAGTCCAAAAAGATTAGCCACCATTGGATTAGAATGCCATCTTCCGCTTAGTTGCCAGACACTGGAGCAACAAATGTATTACGGTAAAGGTGAAAGTTACACCACCCTTATTTTTTCTTTAGGTCTTTTTTTTTTTAACAGTTAGAGTCTAATTAAAAAATGAATTGTTATTTTTAATATAAGGAAAAAAAAATACCTCCAAGTTTCACCATCGTGCCACACCAAGCAGTCATACACAGGGCCAGGATCATTATATTTTTTCTCAAAAGAGTTTAGCAGTTCCACTCGACTCTGAAGCTCTTCCTTCATTAATTTGTTTTCCTGGAAAATAAAGTGTCTTGTGAAAAAGCATGCTAAAGTGGACACCCCCACTACAGAGATAAATAATGATATGCTCCTCTTCTCATTGCAATAAAAATTACAGCGTAGTAGTGTTATACTGCACCCAGTAGCAGTTCATCCATTACTTATCTGCTTCAATTGGAAGGTTCATTTGACTCTCCATCCCTGCTGCCTGAAATCATCTGCTCATTAACAGGCAAGTTTACATACATTAGAGGTCTAAAACAGTCATGAAAATATACCATATGTTTTGGACTATACGATGCACATTAACTTTTGAGGAGGAAAACAAGGAAAACAAATCTGCCTCTGCCTCCCAGCATCCATCTGGTATTCATCTGGCTAGCGTCCTTGCAGCAAAAAGCCTGGTCAGCTTCAGCACATTATCGGCAGCCCCAGCATGTTGCTCATCAGGACTCCGCTCCATTGCGCCTACCACTAGTCAGCTGCGTTGAGTTGCTGTCCCCACCGGGGAACACTAGAGCCTTCGCTGCTGATTGGTGATTGGATTTACCTCCCGGCATACTGCTGATTAGCTGTTCTAGGTGGCAGGGATTGCCACAGCCTGTTTGCCGGCGAATGGTCAGCAGTGATCCCCGCTGCCTAGAACAGCTGATTGGCGCCTCACCAACACATACCCCTCCCACCATAATATTCCCTCTATAAGATGCAGACATTTTCACCCACTGTTTTATAGTTACTGGACCCAGTTAAGATATATATACACAGTATTTATTGCTTATGCCACATACACTATGTGCCTCATGCAGAAGCTACCTTTGCCCATATTTGTCTTTCTTATGGTTATTAAGGAAACATTGAATCAGATATTTTACTTACTCCGATATAAGCAACTCATATTTCAATATTTTGCTGTATGTTAATTGGGATAATTACAGGTTGTAATCGACTTACAACAGTTCATTTGGTGACAACGGCAGTAAAAAAAGTGACTTATGATCGTTTTTCACACTTATGACCATTGCAGCATCCCTGTGGTCTCCTGATCAAAAAAAGGCTTGGCAACTGACTCATATTTATGATGTTTGCAGTGTGTCGGGGTTATGTGATCCCCTTTTGTGACCTTCTGACAAACAAAGTCAATGTGGAAGCCAGATTCACTTAACTGTGTTCCTAATTTAACAACTGTAGTGGTGTGTTTAGCAGGAAAAGTCAAAAAATGGGGCAAAACTCCCTTAACAAATTTCTCACTGAGCAGTGAGATTTGGGCTCAATTGTGGTCATTAAGTCGAGGACTACCTGTTCTTTCAGCTGCATTGCAATTGTTACATTCATATTTCTTTCTTTCTCCTTTACAGGGCTTATAGGCTGCTCTAATCAATCAAATCTGAATGGTACTGTATAAAACTCCCTAAATGCATTGTTTGGATTAAAAACAGATAAATAATTAGGACTAAAATTAAATGTAATTTATAAAAAATCATATAAAATGGGTATTAACTTTCCAGACTGAAGAAAACCCTCTAGCAGCATTGGCCCTAAGTTTTGATGAAATAACTAATTTTTCTAATCTTTCTAAAGGCCAGAAGGGAGGAGGCAAATGTTATATAATTTTGTCCCTTTTTCTTACCTATATATTTTATTCTGGGTGATGTCACTTTAAATTACAAACCTGGGGGAAGGGACTGCCTTTTTAAAATTAATCTGTAAGTAAGCCTAGAAGCTTTTTTCAATTGTAGAAAAAGATATATAAATGCTTTGAATATTTTTTTTAAAAAAGTATTATCGTACAGGTATTCAAAGTCCTTTGCATTTGAGCCTAATTACAGCCTGGGTTTTTACAGAATAAGTTCTGTAATTATGACTCTACAGAAAACAAATTAAACTTAAATATTCTACCCTGTTTCTCCAACAATATGGCCTCCCCCAATAGGAAGTCCCAGCATGTTTTATAGGCATGAAATGAAATTAAGCCCCTCCTCCCAAATTAAGGCCTATATTAAAACATGCGAAATGGGGGGGAACGGTGGGCGGGCTTGCTATTAGGAAGTACTTTTGTTGCACACCCGGATATGGTGCTGCCTGTGTTGACCCCAATACGAAGTGCCCCACCAACCCCGAGGTCAACATCCAAGCCGTCACCGTCCGCTCGCCCAAAGATGTGGGGGGGGGGGAATTAAGTCACCCCAAAAAAGAAAGCCTAGCCATTTTTCCAGGGCTCAAAAAAAAATAAGACCCGGCCTTATTATATGGGAAACACGGTATGTGCCTACAATCTGAAGCTATTAAAACTCCAACACAGAATCATCTGGGTGCTCACTTTGCTGATGATACAAGGCAATTCCGAATATTCAGTGGCACTGAGAAAGTTAATCTGAATATCCTTTCAAACTAAAATGTTATCAGCTCATTTTAATAAATAATTTTAAAGTGTACGTAATTTAAGGAAAGCATTTGTAAGATGAAACCAACCTTCAGTTTGCTTTTAAGACAAATTGCCATGTGTAATTTTGTTATGCAAAAGTAATCTTCCATATGTCTTATTAGTACTTTATTGACTATTATAATCATTTAAACAGCTTCAAGCTTTTTCTTCTAAAATGGATATCAATATACAAACCTGTGATGGAGGGGGCTGAGAAGCTTCAAATTCTTCTTGTTTCCTACATGCTTCTGCTAGTGCTAATCTGTGGATAGGATCCCAAAGTTTTTCCTTGCGTTCTTTCTGAAATAAATAGCAACAGATTTTTTAAATCAAAACTCTTTACTGTGTTTTACTACAATAAATTAAATATCTCATCTCAGGTATAAACTTTGAAATGAACCAATTGTCTTATTCTTATTTTTACCTGCAATATTTTCAATTTTATAATACTTTATCAATACAGACAAGTAGAAATAAACTCCCAGAATGCTTAAAGTGCTGCTGCAAGGGTAGTGCTAAAAAAGAAGTTAGTGTTTTCTCTTAATTCAAAGGGAATTAAACTCAAACACATCAAACAACAGATATTAACATAAGCACTCCTTAAGGAACATTCACTATAATAATGTCATAGAGCACTGCACATCAGAACAACTAGACAAGGTCAGTTTTTCCTCCATACCATCACTCTGCTAAACAATTAATTCCCACAATACTGTCAAACTGCATAGAAAGGCAGTATTACCATCATTATTCTCATCTTCCCCATTACCTATCACCTTATCTTCTTATAACTTTGTTGGTTGCATTTTACAATTTAAATTGTTTAATTAGTATCCTCGTATGATTTATGTTGATGGCTTATTTAGTATCCATTATTATCACCAAGTATTGTATCTAATGTTTTATGATGAATGTATTTTTACAATGACTATGATAATGATTTATCGCTATTGTACACTGAGGGCTTATGCACCGGAGACAAATTCCTTGTGTTTTCTAATCACACTTGACCAATAAAGAATTCTAATTCATTTGGAAACCATTCAAAATCCTGAACATCTGTGCCCAAAGTTATGGTTGCTGCAATGCCCACAGTCATGTGATTGCGATTGGGCACTTGGAAGCCCATTTGCTCTTACGACTGGCTGCCAAGTGCCCCATTTGCAATTTTCTTTGGTACCTTCCCAGAAGATTGCAAGAATTTCTGCCCGCCAAGAGGACTGTCTCCCTCTCGTCTCTGGGACCTTGCTGAAAAAGGTCTGTCCTGAAATCTAAGCAGGATTTTGGCATGGAGTGTTTGCAGCATGGGGCATTTGCAATCAGCCTCTAGAAACGAGATGGGAGTCTTCTTGTCTCTGGGGACTGGCTGCAAATGCCTCATGCTGCAAAAGTACTAGAAGTGGCATTCAGCAGGTTCTGACCAGTTCTGGAGAACCACTAGCGGAAATTTTGAGTAATTTGGAGAACCGGCAAATACCACCTCTAACTGGCCCTGCCCCCGTCTATTCTTTGCCTCCTGAGTCCCAGCTTATTGGCTGGGTCTTCTTTTGTTGCCCTGCACAGGAGAATGGAGTTGGAAAGCAGGTTAGTGGGGTGAGGAGGGAATGGGGATTTTTCAGTAACCTTCCCCTGGAGTGGGGTGGGAATGGAGATTTAGTAGTATCCTTCTCCTGCCATGCCCACCAAGCCATGCCCACAGAACCGGTAGTAAAAAAGAATTGAATCCCACCACTGAAAAGCACTCTATATCCAAATCCTGCTTGGATTTCAGGACAGACCTTTTTCAGCCAGCCTCTGGAGGGTTCTGGTCCCATGCAGGGCAGGGTCCTTCTGGCAGGCAGCCCTTTGACAGTCAAAGGGCTGCGCAGCTGAGGGTTTCAGCCTCATATGGGCAGAAACCTCTGGCAGGCACCTCCTTTGCTCCATCCCTTTAACAAGCTGGAAGAACACTTAATAACCACACCAACGACACTGGGATTGTGCTCATTGGGCGAAGCAGTGTCTTTTTTAATGACTGCTTCACTCAATGACTAAAGATTCTGGTCTCAATTCTGGTTATGAGTTTCAGGGCTGTTTCTGATATTGAAAGGAAAAGATCGCCAACTACCTTTGTAGTAACTTTACTTCAGAACACTTCTCACATGCTCTTGCAGATAATGGAAGGCACCACAACAATGTTCAAATTCTCTTTGCGGTGGTCAGGTGGCTATGCAATGTTGCATGGTCAACTGATCAATGTGCACATACGAAAAGATGCTGATGGGAGGGAAATGTAAATTGGAATGATTTTATTCTTTTTTATTCTCCTTTGGAAAGGACCAATGGAACCATGATTCTCCAAAGGAAGTAAAATACTTCTGAAGTATCCAGGCTTTCAATGCATTCCAACAGTATCAAAAATTCGATGGAAACCCATAGGCTTTTCTCCAGCTTCTTCTGTTGAAAAAAAAAATCTACAAAATCTCGTTTAACAAAAAATAAAATAAAATAGTAAAATGGTATTTTACACCCTTGCTTATAAAGCGCCCTTCTATTTATTTAAATCAGAAATCTTGGGGATGGGAAAAAATAGTTTGCCAGAGGGTGAAGAATAATAAAGCATAGCAGAATTAGAATAGAAATAGCACTTAAGACTTATAGAATTAGAAACCAAATTAAAAATACATACATAAAAAATAAAATACATACAACCTAAATGTATTTTCTTTCTTTCTTATGGTTCAAAATTACTTCAAATGTAATCTAAATTAGGATAAAGAGTAGAAAATAATACCTGTATTCTCTCTTTAAGAGCTTTAGGAAAGAATTCATAACCATTTTTTAAGCCAATGTGATATTGTCCTGAAGGATTTATCCAGTCATCTGGAATCTAAAAAAGAAAAGAGATTCATAAATTACATTTGGTTCGTACACTTCAAGCAATCATTGAGTTATTTATAATTGAACTATTAACCCTAGCTACAGTTGATTTCAATGCATATATACTCACAAGTTCAACATTTGTTTGCTCGCCTTAGAAGGAATGCACAAATTGCAGAAATACATTGCACTAAATTTTCAATTTATATGCAAAGTAATATTTGAGTTGTTTTCCTCTTTTTGGCATGTTCTGCTTGTAAACGACTGCACTGTTATGTAAACTCCTCACATAAAAGCTCTACAATATGACATCTATGGTCGAATGGGTGGAAAAGAAGAAATGTAACTTAGGTAAGACAAGAACTTCACTATGCATTTTTTTTTGTACTTGGTTGGACTTACTTAACAAAACCTTTCCTCTTGGAATGTAGCCTATTCATAAGAATTGCTCCTCACCTTGACCCTCTCCCCACTTGGGGTGCTTGGACTCTGAATGGGGCCTCACCTGCTTCCACTCAGCCAAGGTATTCTATCTACCGTATGCAACTATAGTTCTTGATGGGAGGCTCTCAGTGCACTATAAAAGAATCATTTCCCATCTTTTAGGTTGGAGATAAGAGTCAGGTTAGTGACTTTTGGCCAAAGCAGTGATGGCTAATCTTTTCATCATTGCATGCTGAAAGTGTGCGCATGCCTGCACCCATAAAGCAATGTACGTACGACACCCTGCCCCCTGAGCATGTGTATGTGACCCCCACATGCACACCCTGCCTTCCTGCATATGCGCGCGCACCTCCCATGTGTGTCTCTCAAGCATGCACGGCAGATACCCAACAACCAGCTGGCTGGCGGAGGGCATACACGCATGCGTAGTGGATCTGTTCCGGGTGACAGCTCGCATGCCGGCAAAAATGGCTCTGCGTGTCACTTCCAGCATGAGTGCCGTAGGTTCGCCATCATGAGGCTAAAGTCTGTAACCACAAAGTTTGTAAATAGAGGACTGTCTGTATGTACTATATATAACTGAAGCTGCAGATAAGCCTTGGTATATTATGTTGAGAACCCCTTTCAATTAAATTGCAAACAGATATTGTGAAATGCTTTTCTTTGAAAGGTAAATAGGCCCTTTGAAAAATGTGGGGGTACAATTTTCTGCAATTCTTTAAACTAACTTTTGTGAATTTTCAAGAAAAGATGTATATTTTCTTTGAGATGTTGCAGAGAGGTGTTATGAATGTACTCCTCACAGGTTCCAAAGCACTGTTTTGTCCCCAGAAACAAAGCGTTGCATAGCCTATTAAAAATAAAACATCAGATGACTGTAACTACCATTACCATCAAACATATATTTAACAGACAAATATTTATGGTAATTTTTGAAAAAAATCCTTTGCTTTCAAACATTATGACCTAAGTAAAGGTAAACATGCAACTATGTTTTTAAATAGACTCAAGATAATTTCTCACAACTAGTCATCTTAATGCATAAACAGCAGGACACTATCTTAAAGTTTTGTTTCAAAAGAAGAAATCACAATTTAATGTCAAGTACTATTACCTTTAAAATTCTTCCTGAAAGACCAGTAATTTCTCCATTTTTTGCTTCTGTAACAGTTGAAGTATTTACATCCCCACTACCAGTTGTATCAATTATGTCAACTATCTTGGGTTTTCCGTCAGTTGTGAACTAAAGACAATAAATAAAAGCACATATGATACATGAATATTCTATTTTACAACGTAAATAAAACTGCTACATGCATTGGAATAATACTATCTGTTACAGCAGACACCACCGAAGTTTAATTGAATAAATATAATTCAGCCTTTTCTAAATTCTGATTCACAACATAAACTGATTCACAACATAAACAAAATCCATAAAGTTCAAATTAACAGCACATGTTAAAACAGCAAGATAAGCATATATTCAACAGAAGCAAAGCTCACAATTAAGTGAGAATTATATTTAATTGGCCTATGCCAATTCATCAGGGTATGAAGAATAAAAAAAAGAGAGACTTAGAACAAACAGGGACATTCATCACACTATCTGCAGTCACATGAGGTTGTTGCTTAATGAACCACATAGTCCTTGCTTAATGACAGCAATCAGGATGGCCTGAATTGCTGTTGCTAAGCAATGCTGTCATGTGACATTACACTTTACAATAATGTCACTTAGCAATAGCAATTTTGGTCCTAATTGCCATCATAATCTGAGGATGACCTGCATTTAATTTATTCCCGCCCAAACCTTTCTGAAAAAGGTCTTTATTAATTCACAAACTATTGTGGGATTATGAGACTCTCACAACAGAGAATATCAAAATTTTGGTACAACTATTAAGACAACCCTCTCCAGTCATGGCAATGTTAGCCATTTAATACAAATTGTTCTTATAATGGCCATAACACATGCATTTTAGAGTTTAAAACATAAACATAATGATCAAAGGTAACACTTGGTACAGTAGAGCTTATAAATATGCATCCTATAAAGAGTGGGAGGAATAGAAATTCAAATTACATTAGAGGAAACAGATAAATTGGATACTGTCACAAAGACAACAGGATGAAAAATCAACTGGAAGGATACAGGAAAGCAGAGACAGATCTTTATTGGCCAGATAAAACAATGATGCAAAATTCATTTGAAAAGCAGCTTTAACATCAAAGCAAAATGCCGTAGCAACTGTCCTAATTCAAAGCTAAATACAATTGCTTTCATGTCAAGCTTAATATAATCAATTATTTATTTTTTGTTTTTATTAGAACAATCTGTATGCTGCCTACCATTGGACTCTAATCAGCTTAACAGATCTCAAGAGGCAGACTAAGGCAAAAGCAGAGCTAACAAAATTTAGCCCCAAAGTAATGGACTAGATTTAATGTTTTAATTTTTAGGAGGGCAACAATGAAGGTGGCATTTTTTTGGTGTGCTTTCAAGTTTGATACATGGACAACCTTGTTTAGTTTTCTTGGCAATATTTTAAGTGGTGTGCCCACTACCTTCTTCCTTGAGTTGAGACAGGATAATTGGCACAAAGTCTGTAGTCATCCAACTAGTTTCCATGACTAAAGTACAACAAAATCCAAATTTTTCCATACCACTGGACCTAACTTGCTCTCAAATAACTCTTACTTGCTATTTTTTCAACAAAATTTACATTGTGAATTCATTTGCATAATGATCGTACTTTCCAAAAGCATAACAAGTGCATTATATTTTGAAAAACATTTCATTTTCGGTTTTATTTGTAAAATAGAAATTTAGGGTCTATATTCTGAATTATTAAATGTTACAAAATATATATAACAGTTACACTAGGTTTAATTCTATCTGTATGTTCAATGTTTCTTAAATTATATTCTAGGCTGTTCTCCATGAAAGTTAAAGAGATTTCACAAGGTTTTCCAAATATCCAAGAAAATGTTTTTTTTTGTCATTTGGATTTATGCATAGTTAAATATTGGATCCAAAAATCACTAAACTGATGTCATCACTAAACATCACTAAAAATCACTAAACAAAATGTCATCTTTCCCAAACTTTCTAGACAATTAAGAAAAATATAAATGCACATATTCCATCATTGAATATATGAATTGTAAAATATTATGAACACACAAACATGATATATTCATCTCTCTCTCTCTCTCTCTCAAATATTATACTAAACAATTGAAAAAATCAATGGAAGAAAAGATGATTTTTTAAGTGAAACGGCTTTTAACTGAAAATAAAGCTGAAAGAAACCATAACCTGAATCAAATTGCTTCCTGTACTTAACAGAAGAAAAGATTGCAGTTTGACAATACAAGAATTTTAAAACTATAGCTGTTCAGGAACTATGTTGGTTAATATGCCTTTCATAAATTTTAATTTAAAACTACACTGCTGCCTGGCTGTTTTTTAATTTGACAAGAGCAAGGTAACATGCTCATAGAAATCCTTCAACTTCCTGCTAATTATGAATTGAAGCATTCCCATATAAATAAATTCCAATTAATTAATCATTGTTAAATTGTCAAGTACAATAAACACAATTATAGTTACAGAATATTGCACAATCGTTGGCATGGCAGAACTAGTTTGGGCTTTTTCCCTTCCCACATATGAGGAATTAATTACAACAAGTACGTAAAACATTTAATAATATACCTGACTTTGTTTTTTCCTGAAATTTGACATCCTTTTGTTTTCACAATCCCATTTGCAACTTCAGCCAGTTTTAAGAAGATTACACATATTTCTCAATTATATTTTGTTTAGGTGAAGCAACTTCATTCAGTAACATCGTATTTTATATATAACAGAGAGTTTTAAAGAGTTCAATATTATAACTTATCGTAACAATCTTGCTAATTTATAAAGATAACATTAAAAAACTTTTAATGATACTGTACAACCCCATTTCTCTTTACTTCAATACAAATGCATATAACATCCACTGCAATGGATAACAACATGTGAAGGAAACTCAAACTACAAACATTAAGGCTGGGCAAAACATCTGAAAGTTTCTTCACAACATTTGTTAATGTGACACAAAGCCACTCTTTGAAACACTGAAGCAGTCTCAGTTTTTGCCAAAGATTTGTACAGATGTTTATGTACAAAGAAAACTTCCACTGGGACTATTAGTGAAAGAAGTATGTGGGAATACATACAAGCCTTACAAAGATGTAACTATTTTAACATTTAAGAGACGTGTGAAATTAGGGCTTCCCTTTCAAATGCCTTGTACACTTTTACAAAATATACCTTTTAAAGTATCACTGAATTCTTATAATGTACTGTACATTTTATGAAAAAAAAAAATCATGTTACAGAGTTTGTAAGGAAAAACATTGTATCCTTCATGTCATCATTCATACCTGGGTGGAAGACTACTCAGGAATCCTAACATTGCATTGTAAAGTAGGAAGTTTGAAAAAAAAACCTCAGAAGACAGTAACAAATTACATGGATACATGTCTATGGAGATTGAGAGCTTCTTAAAATTCAAACTGAATGGTGGGGAAATAGAAGGATTTGTATTCTTTGCAGTCATCTGAACGGTAACAACCCTAATGGCTGCAAAGAACATCAATGTGTCAGTTCTTCCACCATTCAGTTATTATTGAAGCTTCTTGGATGAGAAATAAAACATTTTCAAGAAAATCCAAGAAAACCCAGTTGCCTTTTTTGAAAATCATCTTTGGGAATATAGGTAGTCCTCAATTTACAACCACAACGGAACCCAAAATTTTATGTTGCTAAGTGAAACATTTATTGATTTATTGAGGTTATTTTATAACCTTTCTTACCACAATTTTTAAGTGAATTGGTGCAGTTGTTAAGTTAGTAACACGGTTGTGAAGTGAATCTGGCTTCCTGGGATCATGTGATCCTGGGACACTGCAACCATCATAAATATGAACCACTGGTCAGGCCTCTGAGTATAAATCACATGAACCATGGGAATGCTGCAATGGTCATATGTGTGAAAAGTGCTCTCATAAGTCCCTTTTTTCAGTGCCATTGTAACTTTGAATGGTCAATAAACAAATTGTTGTAAGTTGAGGACTACCTGTGCATGGATATATAGTTAATCATCTGACTTTATCTTGAGATTATTTTTACTTTACCTGCTTCAAAACTACCATACACAGAGAATATATGTTTATTTGCCTTCTACTACTTTAAGGTCTTATGGGGAAATTTTAAAGAAGTCGTTAGAGGCCATAAATAATAACAATAAATTCCAATTCCATTCCAAATAACAATAAAAAATCCCATCATTCTAAAGTTGCCTGATCCAAAATCCCAAGAAGGGAAAAGTAGGTTGTGTCTCTCCTATCCCAATAAGCAGTTCCCCTTTTGAATTAAAACTTTCTCCTTGAGCTTCTCCAAAGGAATCAGTCCCTTAATCCCTGAGGACACCCTATACACCAGGGGTCTTCAAACTTGACAGCTTTAAGACTTGTGGACTTCAACTCTCAGAATTCCTCCTCCAGTCCTGTTAGTTTAGTTTAATTTAGTTTACTGTCATTGCACCTCGTACAACGAAATCAAACATCTTCAGTGCACATCATGACCATGAAAATAAACACAAACACACATCCTTCACACTCCACACATCAATTTGAAAACCCCTGACACCGCACCAACATTGCACTACACAGTAGAACTCAACAGAGCTATTGCCCTGGGATAGAAGCTGTTTTTTCAGCCTATTTGCTCTTGTTTTTATTATCCTGTACCGTCTACCAGATGGTAATAGTTCTAAATAAATAAATGAATGAATGAATGAATGAATGAATGAATGAATGAATGAATGAATGTGCCCAGGATGAGATGGATCTTTGAGAATGTTTTGAACTTTCTTAAGGCAGCGGGAGCTATAAAGCTTTTCCAAAGAGGGGAGAGAGCAACTAATGATCTTCTGGGCAATGACGTTAACCCTCTGGAGTGTTTTCCTATCTGCCACTGTGCAATTGGCAAACCATACAGAGGTGCAGTAAGTTAAGATACTCTCTATGGTGCAGCGGTAGACGGTCACCAGCAGTTTTTCATTCAGTTGTTGTTTTCTGAGAAGTCTCAGGTAGTATAATCAGGAATTTTGCGAGCTGGAAGTCCACAAACCTTAAACTTGCCAGGTTTGAAGACCCCTTTACACCAAGAAAGGGGCGCCTATTATCTAAGCTTTTCCATGCGCTGAACTACAAAGCCTGGTTCTGGGCGGTTTGTCAGCTGAAGAGCAACAGTGGGGAAGAAATGCTGGGAAAAACAAATCTTTCACTCCGACACTCTTATTCCATCCAAAGTATGAACGACAGCTGGTCCTCAATTTACAACGGTTCACTTAGTGACTGAAGTTACAATGGCACTGGACAAACTGACGTATGACCATTTTCCACACTTACGACCCTTGCAGCATCCCGTGGTCATGCGATTTACATTTGGATGCTTTAACAGACTCTTATTTATGACAGTTGCAGCATCCCAGGGTCACTCCATCCCCTTTGGTGACCTTCCGACAAGCAACGTCCACAGGGGAGCCAACAACTGCTTTACTGACCGAATGTCTCACATAATGCCACATAAATTTTGGGCTCGATTGTGGTTGTAAAATGAGGACTACCCGTAGCGGGTAGAAGAGAGGGGAAAATAATAATAACGATGATACAATTTAAAGCTCGGGAGAGACCTCCGTTGGCATCTCACCTCCATGCCCGGAGCGCCGGGATCCACACCCGTATCTAAAATGGCCAAAAGAACACCCCGTCCATCATATTCCGGGTACCGGGAAAGGAAGGCGGTAGCTCCGGTTTCCTTCTTGGGCAGAAGCCCTTGAAACGGGAACTGCTCGTCTCCAGCCGACGCCGCCATGTTGCAAACGAGGGAGAGGGAAAGAGAGGTGAAAGGAGACGCCAGACACGCAGCCGACACGGAAAGACAAGAAGGAGCCGCGCAGCCCGAGGTGACGCAACGGCTCTCTTAAGAAAGAAACGCTCTAGAAGGAAGGAAGGAAAAAAAAAAAAAAAAGGAGGGGGAGGGGAGCCCGCAGGCTTCTTTTCCCTCCGAACGCATGCGCCGCCGTTCCAGCCAATAGGAACAATCAGCGCGGCCGAGCGGGGGGGGGGCGGGCGCTACGTCACGGGCCCTCTCAGCCGGCGAGGGAGATTTGATCGCGCCTGGCATTGCTCGGAGCAGCCTCTCGAATTACAGCGCGGTTGGCTCTTGCTGTAGTGGACCAATGAGAAAGGGCGAGGCTTTCTTTAAAGGGGTAGCAAGATTAAATTAATCATCCTGTGGGCCCTCTTCCGCCTCTTCTGCCCGCCTTTCCTACTTGCGTGGCTTCGTCTGGTTTCAAACAACGCGAGATCTTCCCTTGATTCGCGGCAGCTGGGAAGGCTGCTTCAAAAGGGAGGCTGCGCGCAGCAACTTTTGGGGAGCAAACTGTGAATCGTCTCAGCTTGTCTCTCTTCCTGGCGTCTTCCCGACTGTGTGCGTTTCGTTGTGCTTTCAAGTCTGCGATTCCTTCTGTCCTGTCAATGTCATTAACTGCAAGCGAGGGTTGTGTGGATTTCTAGTGACAGTTTTGTATGTATGCCCTTCATTTTCGGACTGAATTTGCTCCCCTGAGAAGGCTGTTCCTGGGGAGAGTATTTCCCCAGCTGAAGGTAACCCTGGACGTTGGGGGCAAAGTTGGAGATAATAAAGGGACTCTTCTTGCTTACTTGACTGTGTTTGCCTTTGGGCCAGGCTCCAGATCATCACAGTGTGAAAAAAAGTCACTTTTTTTCAGTGCTGTTGCAACTTCGAATGGTCACTAAATCAGCTGTTGTCAATCAACTACCAGTTCTGGGCTACAAAACAGAGTACAAACACTTTTATTCAGCAAAGAAATAAAATACATATCATGTTATTCAATGACTACAATCTCTAATAGAACTAAAAAGAATACCTACCTACCATCAATCTGATCCCTAAAGATACGTTCGTAACCTGCCTCTCTTCCTCCTCCCTCCATGGTATTTAAGGCAATTATCTTTGCTCCGCTGTATAATTTTGTTCCTCCAGGTGCATCTTTTTTTTTTTTTTTCACTTAAAAATAGAACACCATTTTTGAATCTTCTCCTCTCGTGTCGCTACGCTTTTCCCAGCCACTGTAGAACACAGGCTCTGGCACATGGGGTGTAATCGTGGAGATCATGTGATGCACAGGGTTGTGGTAGCAGGGTGCAGTTTAATAGGTGTTCCATTGTCTGGGGAGCCTCCCCGCAGTCGCATTCTGTGGATCCATCATGGGCCATAGAAGGAGCGTTCACGTCGCGGCCCCTGTCAGGTATCTGTTTGCCTGCGAATCCTTCTACCACGCTACACCAACCATTTTTGAATGATAACCCTTACTCCTCGTTACAGTAAGAAATGTGGGCATGGCCATTTGACTGGGTGAGTGTGGCTTTTTTTGCAGCACCCCCCCCCCCACGCTCCATTTTGGGGCTTTCTGGGCCTCAGGGAAGCTTCCCGGGGGAACATTTTTGCTCTCAGGAAGCTTCCCTGGGGCCCAGGAAGGCAAAAAATGGAGCTGGGGGGGGGGGGCTCAGGGAAGCCTCCTGGGTGAAGAAGTAAGACAGTGAGAGGAATCCCAGCACAGCTGATCATAGGAACAGCTGATTTGTTGGGAGGGAAAAAGACAAGAAATACCTTAAGCAGTGTCTGGGCGGGCAGTCAGCGATGTCGGGCATGCGCACATGTTGCGCGTGCACGCTAAGGACTGACTGGGCAGGGAAGGGAGGGGTGGGTGGAGAGGGGTGGGGCCAGCCAGCGGCATGATTTGCTGGTTCTCCGAACTGTGCAGAATCATAACAACCGGTTTTACAGAACTGGTCTGAACTGGTAGAATCCCACCCCTGATTATAAGACTTTTGCGTGTGCAAAACATGCTTTCTTATATGGTGTAAAACAACACAAGGCTTTAGATTTTCCTTTTTTTCTAATCACATTTTAAATGAATATAACTGAAGAGTTTATATGATTTTATATGGATTGTGATTTATTTATTTTAAAGGTTTTTTTAATTAAATGTTTGCCACCCTTTTTGCTGCAAGGATCTTAAAGCAGTGAGTTTTTTCCCTCTCTCCTTTCTCCCTCTGTGATGACCGGGCTATGGCACAAAGACAACCCAGCCAGATAATAAGTAGGGGTCCCTTTATTTGCCCCCAATGTCCTGGTTACCTTCCGGTTTGGAGAAAAACTCTCCCAGGAACCTGCAACAGCCTTTGGCTGCAGATATTCCAGTCCAAAACATTGTAAACAAAACTGTAAACTATAAATCCAACAAAGCAAGATAAGGCAATAAATTCAGCAGGGCATAATAAGGAATTCCAGAAATGATGTAACACGGCAGTAAAATCAAACCGGTTGGGGGGATGCCAGGAATGCAGATAACAGCAGACATTTAGATAAATGTTGTTCAACGTTTGTTCCCGGCAGCTTGTAACTGCCTCCTCTCCTTTATACTCCCTCCCCAGGTGTGCCTTTTGAAGGGAATCAGGGCCCTTTCCTCCCCTGTAAGCCACACAACCCATGTTGCTCTCTTCTCCATTCTTCCCTGTGAGCCCTAGGATGAAGAGGCGGTGGGCCTTGGTCTTCCTCTGAACCCCCTCTTCCTTGTTCTACCTCTCCCCTGTGCTGCCCAGCCTGACTTTGCCTTTCCTTGGTTTCCTCCAGAGCCAACGGACTCACTTTACCACTCCCCATCAGCTGTTTGTCTTCCTCCTTGGATTTAGACTCTGCTCGGGAAGCATGACACCCTTCTCTTTTTTCACGTTTATATATTTTTCAGTAATCTGAAAGAACAAAATCCTACTCTGTCCTTCCTTCCTGCCTGCCATGAAATACTTTGTTGATCTCAAATATTGCTCATTGGAATCACTTGTATACAATTCTAATAAAAATTCTGCCAAATACCTTTTCAGGTATGTTTAATAACATAATTCTGGTATTTTTGCATTGTTTTGTTTTCTTTCCCTTTGTACATGGGAATAGTAAAGATATTCTTTCAATTGCTGGGCATAGGTTCAGATTTCATCGATGCATGAAGAATCCCCCCTCCCCCCCAGAGGTGCATTAGAACTGAGACCGGGACACAATTCCGTCGAAGCACAAATTGGTTATTGATAATTTTGGTACTGAAGGCAGGAAAGTGGAAACATTACAGAGGTGTGAGGTTATCCAACAATATTTATAGAATTCATATCAATTCCTCTGATATATTACTAGTGTGGTAGGCATTTCTCTACCCCAATGGGTGAATCTGGCCCTGGCAAATTGAGCAGAGGAAATGGGGGGTTGAGAATGTGAAGGGCACAGCCATATTAAAGGTATTGTCGCAGGAGATAGGCTGTTCTGAATAAAACTGCCTTTTGGAATTGACTGATAGTGATTTTGTCAATGCCGATGGTGTTCAAGTGGTGCGCCAGTTGTTTCAGGATGGCACCCAAGGCACCTTCTACTATTGGTACTACCTTGGCTTTATTTTGCCATGGTAATTCTATTTCTGTTTGTAGTTCTTTCTTTGTATTTTGTTACCTTCTTCAGTTCTTTCTCTTCAGTTCTGCTCTTTTTGTTATTACTTACTTACTTATTTACTTACTTACTTATTTAATCACACTGTTTTCTACCACAAGCTTAGGTGTAACATATGGCTTTCTAGCGGGAGAATTTACCCCCTTCCTTCCTAAGACCATTAATTTTGGAATTTAAAATCCACTACTTAACTTTTCCACACAATTATCTCTCTTCTCTGTCCCCTTACATTTAAATAGCAATCTCTATTTTATTATGCTTCAATATAAAGTCAACTAGATGTTCAGATTGGATTTGGCATTTTTGTTCACCTATCGAGTCCTTCCCAAGGACCTGGGATAAGCAGATATGGATATTTGATGGTGTTACAGTTACCGTCTCAGGACATAAGATGTTCCAAGTAAAGCTGCCTTTTGCAATTGACTGATGGTGAATTTGCCAATGCCAATAGTGTTCAAGTGATGCTCCAGTTGTTTTGGGATTGTACCAGTGGTGGGATTCAAATTTTTTTACTACTGGTTCTGTGGGCATGGTTTGATGGGTGTGGCTTGGTGGGTATGACTTAGTGGGCGTGGCAGGGGAAGGATACTGTAAAATCTCCATTCACACTCCAGTCCAGGGGAAAGGTTGCTGCAAAATCCTTTTCCCTCCCCACCCCACTAATCTGATTTCCAGCTCTGTTCTCCTGTGCAGGGCAACAAAAGAAGACCCAGCCAATCAGCTAGGACTCAGGAGGCAGAGAATAGATGGGATGAGGGCAGTCAAACTACTCAAAACTACTCAACATTTCCGCTACCGGTTCTCCAAATTACTCAAAATTTCTGCTACCGGTTCTCCAGAACCGGTGAGAACCTGCCGAATACTACCTTTGGATTGTATCTAAAGTGCCTATTACTATTAGTACTTACTACCTTTGCTTTCTTTTGCCACACTACTTTTGCTTTCTTATGCCACACCTATTTTTATCATTGTTACAGTTTTATTATTTAAACCACATTGTTTTCTACAACACGCTTAGGTTTATTTCTAGGTAATACATATGGTTTTCCACAGGGAGATTTTACCCCTTTCCTTCATAAGGCTATTAATTTGGGAATCTAAAATTCACTACCTGGCTTTGCCACATCATTATCTCTCTGCCCCATATCCTTAAATTTAAATAGCAATCTCTGTTCTTCTAAATTTGGCCTCTGTTGCCTGTCAACATTTAATTAATAATTTTTAAATGATTGCTTCCTCTAACTTTCTCCAGGGAGAAGTTCTTTCCTGTTGTGAGTGGTAAAAACAATAAAATCCTGATTAATTATTTATGTGCGGTTTTGGAAGACTATTAAACATCTCAGATTGCAGTGATGTTTATTACAAAGAAGAATTCAGACTCCTCCATTCAATAGCTCAGGATGCTTCACCTCTGCAGCAATATGGATCTTCCTAAGCTATTTCTGCCACAAGCAGTTGAAGAGAGCTGGACTCCTATAACTTTAACAATTGTTTTGCAGAACGGATACCTGCAGATGTTGTTTCCATAAACAGATCAAATCTTTGGTTTCAATTCTGTGCAACTGTTAAATGTGGAAGAGAACTCTTATCTTTCTGGCTATATAATTAATAATAAAAATACTGGCAGATGCTGATTTTGGTGTAGAAAACTATCTAAGTTAGATCTGATTGTACAAGACAAGAGATTCTATTTGAGTTCTTCATCTGATTCCTGGAAACCACTATACGCATACAGTACATGCAGCAATCTCAGGTTTGTTTACCCTTTAGCCAGTCAGTGTATTTATGTGTGTGCTTGTATGCATCCACAATGTGGATGATGGGCTTCAGGCTCTGACATTCACAACCAGCCACTTGAAATGCCAGAAAGCATAAATTCATATCCATAAACGGGGGAATGACTCTTTGAATAATTCAGAATCAAATTACCACAATGTCTCTGGTGGGAGACTTTAAAAAACAGGGAAACTCAAAAAGGGAAACTTAAGGATAGACTTTGCTGGGTTGAGACTGGAAAGCGGGTTCTAAATTTCTCGTTGTAATCTTTGAGCATTTCCAACCATCCAGAACAGGGGTGTCAAACTCAGTTTCATTCCATTCATCGGGGTTGTGCTTGACCTGGAGAGGCCGGGGGCTGACCAGAGTGGCCAGCTGGATGCCACTCGTGTGATCAAATGCTACTTTTTGCTATTAGTTTGTTTTTCTAGAACTCTGTGTGCGGCCCTTCTGGCTTGCTTTTTCAGCTGCGACGGCCTGCAGTGCTCTGCCAATGAAAATAGAGCTCGGGGGGGCCATACGCGGCCCTCCCAAGCTCCGTTTTCGCTGGCAGAGGCACCACAGGCCGGTCCTTTGCTGTCCCGGGGTGGCCCTGCAGATCAGATCTAAGTACCCCACAGGCCAGATCCACCCACGGGCCTTGAGTTTGACACCCCTGATTTTAGAACAAGCAATTGAAGCAGGGGAATAACTCTTTTAAGGTCGTTTACCTCTTTAGGAATAGATAAAGATCTTCATCCCGAAGGTATGCTAAGTTAAATTTGCAGCTTTGATCCATTTTGCAGATTTGTCATGAAGATACCAGTTTTTATAGCCTTGTAGTCTACAATATCAAGTTGCAACGTTTTCTGTCTGACAAGAAAACGCCCTGTTTGAGCAGAAAATGCCATCTTGTGGTCTTCCTAGCAAGCTATATTTTCTTTTTGAATTTTCTTTTTAAGTTTCCAGCAATATCATTGTCAACGAAGCACTCTTAACATTTATTTCCACCAACATTGGCTAGTTGGCCTTTCAGTATTTAAAGCTAAAAAAGGCTTTACATTTTATATTTCTTATGTTTAAATGCAGTTTAATTTTATATTTGGCAAAGGCAAGAAAGTCCAGATAATCTGTTTACTCCTACTTATGCTACATGGCTAGGAAATTGCAGTACTGAAGTTATTTCAGTTCTTTGCATTTTTACTATTTAACCACGGGATAGACAGCACAAAGCCCAAACCCAAGGATCTTCAAACTTGGCAAGTTTAAGACTTGTGGACTTCAACTCCCAAAAATCCTGAGCTAACATGATGGGAGGAGGAATTCTGGGAGTTGAAGTCCACAAATCTTAAAAGCTGTCAAGTTTGAAGATCCCTGCCCTAACCTCTGTTACATAATTAATCTGAGGAAGGATACCCAAATGAGGCACTGGCTGAAAAATAGGTGATGGCAATGGGAACATGGACATGGGGGCAGGGTTTAATGGCTTATGGGAGTAATTTGAGAACTCCAGCCTGCTATCATATGAACTTAGCTATTTTACTATATGATAGTAGTAATGCAGTCGTAATGCAGGATAGTAGTAATGCAGAAACTTGACAGCTTCAAGACTTGTGGACTTCAATTCCCATAATTCCTCCTCCAGTCATGTTAGCTGAGGAATTCTGGGAGTTGAAGTCCACAAGTCTTAAACTTGCCAAGTTTGAAGACCCTTGTAGTAATGGCATCAAGTGGAAACTAGGAAGCAGTCCAAGAGGATCAAGGACCCATACAAATCCCAGGGAAAGCTGGTCCAACCCAGGATGTTCTGCCTAGAAAGTTTCATAAGCACAACAAGCTTGGCAATGACAACCCCCAAATGGACACATAGGGTTAGGTACAGCCAATCCAGTAAGGCAGAATATTAACTGGACTGGATGGCAAGGATGTGACTGATTATGTGAAATGTACAACTGTTTTCTCAAGGTTGGGGAACCACAAGGACAGGGAGACGGCAACTTTACAATCCTTACCTGTCATGGAATCTATTCTACAGAGATAATAATTACATTTTGAGGCACATTCAACACACCTGAGGAGAAAGTATGTATGGCTGGCTATCGAATTCCAGAATTTAATATTATTAAATTATTCATTCAATTGATTGAAGAGAGCCAGTATGGTCTAGTGCAGGGATGTCAAACTCACAGACCATGGCCCAGACACGTTGTGCACTGCCACACCCACTCGTTTTAGCAAAGGGGGAAAAAGTTGCAATATGTCATGTGACGACAATATGTTGTCGTGAGTTTGACACCTCTGGTCTAATGGCTAAGCCAGTAGTGGGTAACCTTTTTGGGGTCCTGTGCTGAAAATTGTAAACATGTTCACGTGCCAGCACCCAGAAGGCAATGCGTGTGCGCCCCCAATGCATGTGTGCACGACCCCCCATGTTTGTCATGCATCTCTGCGCATGCACATGTGATCTCCCCACACACCATGCATCTCCGCATGTGCACAAGACATTCTCCTGCATGCACCACATGTCTCCTACACACACCACCCACTGCGCACCAGATACCTGACAATCAGCTGGCTGGTGGGCATGGCAGGGCAGGTGGTACACGTGCATGCACAGTAGACCTGCTCTGGACGAGAGCTCGCATGCCGGCAGTAATGGCTCTGTGCGCCACTTCTGGCACACATGCCATAGGTTCACCATCATGGGGCTAAGCCAACAGGCTAGAAACCTGGAGACCCTGAATTCTAGTTTCATCTTAGCCATGAAGGTCTGCCTGATGAGCTTGGGCCTACCACTCTCTTTCAGCCCAACTAATCTGTGGGGAAAATAGGAGGAGGATGGAGTATCAGTTATGTTCTCTACCTTGAGTTGTTTATAAAAACAAGAAAAGTGGGACATAAATAAATTTATATAGCTGCTCATCTCAAATCAATGACTCTGAATAGCCAGCAATTGTAAAAACAATGCATGGTACAAAAATGTAAAGATATACATCAGTCAAGTAATATCATAATTTGTTGGTGTCAGCATAACTGGGAAAAGGAAAAGCGAGTGTTCCAAGGACAGTGGTGCATTAACCATTAACCAGACTAAGGATGTGCTTAGGGCACCAGTCCCAAAAGGGCACCACAAAGTATGTACAAAGGAGGGGACACCAAGATTTGTCAGTGTTTAGGGCACCAGTGAGCCTTAATCCGCTACTGTCCAGGTAGTATGCACTATGGCAGAAGAGGCATACCTCCTGGTATTGGCCAGTTGATGTGGAGCATGTCCATTGTGTCAGATTGGATTGGACAGATAGAAATGACTGGAAGAGAAGATGGTATCTCAGGTAAGCTGTCCCAAGCCACGAAGAGCTTTAAAAGTGATATTCAGCACCTTGAATTGGATTATGTTTTGCCACCTTTAAACCATGAGGTAGACTATAATCTAGTTCTAGCTTGTGTTCAATTATAGCAATAGCACGTAGACTTATATACCGCTTTACAGTGCTTCCCAGCCCTCTCTAAGATGTTCACAGAGTCAGCATATTGTCCTCAACAATCTGAATCCTAATTTTACTGACCTCGGAAGGATGGAGGGCCGAGTTAACCTTGAGCTAGAAATTGTTAACTTGTACTTGTAACTCTCTTTGAAATGCTTATTCCATGTTTGTCTTAGCAAAACAAAATCCATGGAGAGAAAAATGATAGAATAGCTGCATAATGCTTATTGATTAATGACACTGAGAAACCATTTGTTTGGAATGTCCACATTCCATTTTAACTCTAAATTGCTATAGGCATTTAACAAATTCCATTCAATTAGCAATTTGGACATCCCATGAAACAAAATGCTAAATATTGGAACTGACAAAAAAACCCACTAAAATAATTTGCAAGAATTCAACCGCAAACCTCGGAGTGTATTAAAATAGTTTAGTAAAGCATTTTTTTGCAAGCCATTAAACATAAAGGTCATTACTATCTGTTGAAAATTACTACAGGTGCAAGTTGAGTGCCAACATTTAAAAACAATTGTAAAAGCTATCTTCTTTTTTATTTTTAAAGAAAATTTTATTGATTTTTAGAAACAAACATAAACAAATACAATACAGAACATGAAAACATAAAACCTCTTTTCTGAAAGCAGCCTAATCCCGGGTTACATCTCTTTGTACAGACACTTTGTACAGACATCAAATTCATGCTCATTTTTATATACCATTCCATATCTTATTACCATTCTACATTTTCTATATAGCTTCTCCCCTCTTTTAACTTCCTTAATTTTATTTTTATTTGTTTCATCTCAAATCAGATCATTATATTTATATTCTTTGTCTGTCCTATTTCAACTGTCTATTATCTTTTCTCATTAAACAAAATTCCTCCTGTGGTCACTGATTGGAGTATGACGCCTTTATATCTTTCCCCTAAAATTATAACACTTAATATAGAACATAACTTCCATTCGGATTCTGCGTAGTACATGAAAGCTACATGCTACATTTTAAAAAGAAAAAGAAAAGAAAAATAAATATATAATATAATTAAAACAACGATCTATACCAATTCAATTCTATCATTAATGTTAATATTCATTTAAATTTTAAACATTTAACACATTACTTTTCAAATAGGTATCACTTCTATGGGAATGCTTATAAACTTTCCATAATTACTTCCCCCCCACTTCACTTGCATTTTAAAACATTATGTCATGAAAATGTTCCCATTCCTTTCTAAATTAATTCTCTCATTTAATTCATTCCATTTATTTTATTCACAAATGTTTCACTAAATCATACGTTGTTTCCAATTTTCTAACATTATTTCTAAATACAAATATAACAATACAATCATATGTACCTTTGCAGAATCACTTTTTCAATTAAATTTTTACCCATTATCTCTAAATAAATCCTGTTTCTTTACATCTTGCTCCACACCCTTATAGCTTCTCTTCCCTTCCCTCCTCCTTTGCTTCTTCTCTCTGCCCTTTTTACCCCCTTGTCTCTCCACCTCGATTTCCCTTTTCTGTATTCCCTTTTTCTGTTGCTTTCTCACATTATATCCACTTTTCACCTTAGTTTTCCCTTTTTGGGTTTTTTTTTTAGGTCTCAAATTCTCCATTCTCTTTCTCCTCTTTTCCCTTTCTTCCCCAAGTAGAGTCACTTGTTCATTTAAAATGGCTTCTTCTTTGTCCCAATCTTCTTGTTGCGTAGTCTTTTCTTGTAATTTTTCGTAGGTAAAAATCGCCATTTCTAAGAATTGAAAAATGGAACCAAGAGAGCCCTTCCCTTCTTGTTCCTCTTCTTTAAGTTTTTTAAATTCTATTTTCAGTTCATCCACAAATGATGCCATTGTAGAGTTTTTTTCTTTTAAAACAACCACCCAAGTGTTTTTAATCCTTCAAATACAGTTCCAAAAGTCCCAAAGTCAGCAAGCAATCCAAATACACACAAGCTGTTTCTTTTGACACCTTCTTCCTTTTTTCATTTTCTCTTCCTGGGGTTAGTATTTAATTACAAAGTTCCAGTTAAAATGTATCTTTTAGAAATCCTGTTAAAATTTAACTTTAGATTCTTTAGATTCCAGGCTATCTCCTCCTTCCAAATCCTGTTCTTATTCTTTTCCTCTCCCTTCCCTCGTACAGCAAAAAAAAAAAAAAAAAAAATCCCTTCTCTTTTTTTTTTCCTTTTATATTCAGAAATCTTTATTATCCCCTTGGCATTAAGTTTTCCAGCTTAAATACCTGTTGATGCCAAAGCACATTTTTCCGATTTCTCATTCATCTCTGTTCACTGTCAATGTAAGGAAGGAGAGTGAATTTTTTTTTTCCCTTTTCCTTTTCATTCGCTGCTTCCGAATCTTCTTTGGGAGCGATGTATCCTTTTTTAAAATTTGAGTTCCAGGATGCCTTAATTGTTGTTTCTTATCCCGGTCAGCCAAACTTTCACTTCAGCACTTTCTTCCTCCTGCACATTCTTTTCCGGATGAGAGGTTCTTTCAGGCGACCATTTCTGACTGCCACTCTACCGCCTTCGGGAAAGGGAGTTTAGCCAGCTGGGGAGGAAAGATGCGGCTTTCCTCGGCCCTGCTGGAATCTCCCCCGTCTTCACCAACCTCTACAGGGTGGCTTAGCCCCGAAGCCAGCTGGCTTGGGTTGCTCCGGCGGTGCGTCCAGGCAGAAACCACACATGATTGTGGATTCCTGCCTGCCGCTGAAGCCCTGCAAACTGGAAGTTTAGTAAAAGCTATCTTTTTATCCTCTACAAAGTGCTTTCCTACTTAGTGTTTTACAGAACACTAACTAAAATTAATAGAATATCAGAGTTGGAAGGGACCTTGGAGGTCTTCTAGTCCAACCCTCTGCTCAGGCAGGAAACCCTATACCCATGATGGTGAATCTATGGCATGCGTGCCACAGGTGGCATGCAGAGCCATTTGTGCTGGCACGCAAGCTGCAGGCAAACTTACCTCACTGCACATGCGCGCACCTCACAGATGATTTTTGGCCAGTTTGATGCCTTTTTTGGCCTCCCAAAGGCTTGAGGAAGGCTTCTGCAGTCTTTGCAGGCCAAAAACTAGCCCTGTTTTGTCACTTCCTGTTTTTCCAAAAATACCAGAAGTGACAAAATGACCTGCAAAGCCTTCTGCAGAAACCTGCAGAAGCCTCCCTGAAGCCTCAATCTGGCTGAAAATCAGCTGTGAGGTGCACTGCAAGTAAGGGGGCAGCAGGGGTGGGTGGAGATTGCGCACCACTGCCTAACCTCTGCTGAAGATGTTACCTAGCCTGGTAATGAAATGTTTGGAAACCAACCTACAAACTCAGAGAATGAAGCCTCACCCCCATCCTACACCCAAGCTACAGATATTCGCCACTATTGCAAAACCTTGGTTGAACTTAAGAAGAGAGTGTGGGTCTTAGGCATTTAGGGAGAGAAGTAACTTCACCCTTTCTCTTACCGGACAAATTGCTCTCTCCCCAATTGCTTCTATAAGATCCTATACACCAGAGGTCTCAACACTTGGCAGCTTTAAGACTTGTGGACTGCAACTCCCAGAATTCCTCAACCAGCTATGCCAGCAGGGGAATTCTGGGAGTTGAAATCCACAAGTCTCACAGTTGCCAAGTTTGGAATCCCTGCTGTACACCCTGCTTACATGGAAAGCTCTTCTCCCTAGCCCATATAGATGTTCTCCACACTAAGGTGACAGATGGATGTTTTGCCAAACTACCATACGAAAGTATGTATTTGCACATACAATACAGGTAGTCCTCGACTTACAACAGTTCATTTAGTGACCATTCAAAGTTACAACAGCACAGAAAAAAGTATCTTATGACCGTTTTTTTCACAGTTACGATCTTTGCAGCATCCGCATGATCATGGGATCAAATTTCAGATGCTTGGCAACTGATTCATATTTATGACCGTTGCTGTGTTCCAATCTCATGATGACCTTTTGCGACCTTCTGACAGGCAAAGTCAAAGGGAAATCAGATTTGCTTAACAAGTGGATTACTAACTTAGCAACTGCAGTGATTCCCTTAATAACTGGGGTAAGAATGGTCAAACCATGGGGCAAAACTCACTTCACAAATGTCTCACTTAACAACAGAAATTTTGTGTTCAGTTGTGGAAATATGTCGAGGGCTACCTATACATAGACATCCAGTGTCTTTCATTTAAAGTGCCCACATTGGCGAGTGGAGCTAATTCACCACTCTTGAATCTGATCAACTCTACTAATGATGAGGTTGAGGTATTTTTACTAAATGAAACCCAGGGTATCAAAAGAAATACCAGGTTTTTTATTTAGGCATAGCATATAGAAACTATTTCATGCCCTCAATGTATTGTTAATTTTGTAGGATTTTTCCCTTTTATACTTCGTTTCCTTTTATACATTTTCCTTGTACACATTGTTTTATATATATATATATATGTGTGTGTGTGTGTGTGTGTATGTATTAAATGTGATCTGATGATGGCCCAGGGCATGACAAAAAGCAATAAAAGCAACAAAGTCACAAAAGTAGGTAAAGTCCCTTTAATAACTCCAGCATGGCCCCCAATGTCCAGTTACCAACAGCTGGAGAAAAAACTCCCCTAAGAACAGTTTTTTAAAAAAGTTTTTATTTTTTAACATAAACATATACAAACAAAACATAAAAACATAAAACCATGTTCCATTTTATATACATACAGTGTGTCAGTTGGTTACAAATCTTTTGTGCTATCCTTTTGTAATCATTACTCACAGTTTATATCAATTTTCACATTGTCAAACTAACATATGCTTATATATTTATCAGTTATTAATCATCCATGATGAAACTATTTATTCCATCATTTTATACAAGATATTCCAAATTTTGTTTTAAAATATATATTATACTTTCATCTAATGGTTATATATGTCTATATTATATTTTATATCAATCTATTAAACTTCTATTACAAAATTATCTAATCTATTATATTACGATGTCTTTTTGTCCAACCATTGATAAAACAAACCCCATAACATATAAAATTATTTATCTTCTTGTTCTCTAATTTCAAATGTCAATTTACTCATTTCAGCACAGTCCATAATTTTCTTAATAACTTCCTCCTGCATAGGTATTTTATCATTTTTCCAATTCCAAGAACAGTTTTTAAAGGGAAGAAGTTCAGTCCGAATCCAAAGTACTTATAAATTATAAATAAAAACCAACACAAACCATGCTGCAGCAATTAACGAGACAGGGCAGGATAAGGAATTGAAGACTTCAAAAGATAACGAAACACACACAGTTTGGAGGATAGCAGAACCCAGATAAGACTTGACAAACACTTCCAGTAAGGTGCTATGCACAAACATCCTTTTAAAATCCTGCTTTCCCAGCTGCAGCTAATGAAGGGAATCAGGGCCCTTTTCTCCCCCGTAACCTATGTAACTCACGTTGCTCTCTTCTCCGTTCCTCCCTGTGTGGATGAAGAGGGAATATCCCTGGGTCTTCCTCTGAATGCCCAGCCAGACTATGCCCTTCCCCAGTTTCTTGTACAGCCACTGGAGCCACACTCCACTCCCTGTCAGCTGCTCAATCTCCCTCTCGGAATCAGATTCTAACAGGGGCATGACATATAAGCTGTATTTTAAATTTTATGATTTGGTTTTAGACCATAAGTAGAATAGAATATAATTTTATTAAGGTCTTAGACCAGCAATTTACAATTAGACATCACTATTTACAATATATAGAAAAAATACTGACACATTATAATACATTAATAGTGGATTAAAAACATCTGTTAAGAAAATATATGTTCTCAAACAGTTAGGGGCACTCCCTGTTTTATATGAGTGGAGAGCCAATAAGTATGTGTGTAAATATCATTTTCCAAAGTTTGTTCTACCTCCAAAAATTGTCACAAATTGACAGCTATAATTCTGTAACCAATATTTTTCTAGTAGACATTGCAGCAACATAGAATTTTGCCACAGCACATGTAATAGCTGGGTTTGAATCCTGGAGGAGAAAGTCTACATAAAAATTATTTGCCTTCCCTGGCAATCTCTCTAGTAAGGAGAAAATATACAATGACCTATAAACTCTGTATAACTCACAGTACAATAAAACATGTGAGATATCTTCAACTTCTCCTTTACCACATATACATACCCGTTCTGTTATTGGTGTTTTCTTGTACCTGCCCTGAAGGAGTGCTGATGGGGGAATATTAAATCTGGCTCTGAAAGACCATAAGTAAATAAATACAATCAATAGGCAACAAAGCTTATACCAGGCTCAAATTCTGAAATAAAACAATAAGAGAGCTGTTAATTTGTATTTGTTGCTAATAATGCTGTCAACATATAGGATGTTAAAGTGATGGGTAAATGGCTGATGACATATATCTTTGTCCTGACACAGTCTTGCTTTTACCAATCCATCAAATTCCAGAAATTCAAGCTGAGCAGTATTTTTTTCCTCATAAAATGACTTATGCTGTCAAATACTCATTGAAATCATCCCTTTAAAAATCTGGTGGCATTGCTGTCATCCTGCTGGCAGTTCGTTGATCGATTGATTATACTGTACTTATATTTTACCTTTAGAACAATGTACAGTGCTTACATGAGAGATGCTTGAAAGTAAGTATCAGCAAGCAAAAAATTCCCGATCTGATGCTGTTATTTATGGAAATCCAGGTTCAGTCTACCAGGAATTATTCGTAAAGCTGTCCTAAGTCTGTGACAAGCAAAAGCTTTTTACTCTTTTCTGAATGTGCAATTTATGTGTTTTTAATAAGGAGCTAGAAATGAATTGTCTGGTGAAACATTTTCTTCCTAATGTCTCATGATGGAGACATAGAAAGGGAGGAATATCTGTGCATTTTTAATAAACATAATATATGTAATGCTTTGCTATATCCTTTGCTACATTTTTCAACTGGTAGAATGATATATTTTCTTGTTTGAGAAAGTTCCATTTTAGTACACAAATGATTGACTATCAAACCTGTAGATATCAATATAAAACCAGGTTACCATGTCCTCAGACATAATTTACTGCACTTAAAGAGGAAAAGAAAATAGAAAGTTATTTAAATGAACAGTTCATGCAAAAATGTAAATGTGTATTTGTGTGTGCATGTATGTATCCATGAATGAATGAATGAACCAATGAGTGTTTTAGAGAAAAATTCATGAGAAATACTTTGACTAAAATGAAGAAGCTACTCGGATAAGCAAAACATTTCAAACCAAAAAGAAATACAGTTGCTATGGCTTAACTTCTAGACTTTGACTAGGCAGAAATGTGAACCATTAAAGATTCTGTTCAAATGTTGACATGTTGGCATCCTGATTATTGTTGTTTTAACCATTCAGTCAAATCCGATTCTTAGCAACATTATAGGCAAGCGCTCTCCATGTTACCTTGTGAAGTACAGCTTCTTTCAGTTGTTAGATGTCCATCTTTGCATCAGTTTTTATATTATCAAGCTAGGGTGTCCTTTGCTTACTCCTTCTTCTTCCTCTAACCATTTCTATCATTGACTTCTCCAATTAATTTGCACACCTGAGATGGCCAAAGTAAATCAGACATACTCTTGTGCTTTTGGATTCTAATGACGTGTCTGCAACTATCTTTAACAGTAAAACCTTGTTGGAAGTTAAAAACCATCCCTCTCCTAGAAAAATAAAATATTTTAGGATATACTAAAAAGGCAGAATATTGCCCCTAAAAGAGAAGTAGAAACTCAAGAGAGGCAGAAACTCAGCCCTCCCTTTGCTAATGGGCTATTAAGGCCTGGGCCAGTCTATTCTACATAACAAAGATCTACCTCCTTCAGGCAGACCCATTTAACTGCCCTTCATTGTACAACCCACCAAGTTTCAACCAACCTTAGCTCACAGACAACCTACAAAGCTAGTTATGACATCTGATAGCAACCAATCAGAATCCTCTTCCTGTGTCTCAGGAGGTTCAAAGCCAGAGAGGGTATAAAACCCAGGGACTCTCAGCAATCTCTCCCCTTTTCTTTGCCAAAGAGCTCCAAGGCATGTGATCCTGTCTACCATTAAACCATCTTTCCACACAGCCTCCATGTTTCCAGTGTCATTCTCCCCACTTGGAACTGAACCCAGATGGACATTACTTCCAACAGCCTTTTATAAAGGACAGGTCCCACTGGCCGAGGGATGCAAAACGTATACATAAAAGACACAGAGGATGAGCAAAATTTCGGGGGTGGCTCCATCCGTTGTCATCCGCTCCAAAAAGTGGTGAAAATTTGCATAAACAGAACAGAAAAGAACGAAAAAGAACAGATGTGGGTAGTATGTAGTGGGGATGTTAAATGGATGTTCATAGGAAGCCTAGCAGATGGAAGCAGATGGAAGCGGATGGCACCTCCGAAGGGGTTCCGGGGGAGAATTCCGAAGCGGACACATAGAAGATGAAGCGGATGCATCACGTACGCCTAAAGGAAAGAAAGGGGATGCTGCGCGGATGTATATCGGATGCAAACCATTCACTGCGCATCCTTTCTATTTCCGTGCTACTAATGCTGTGTAGACGTTCCGTGTACCTTTTGTTTCCTCCCTCTTTCCGTTTTCGGCTGCAGCAGATGTGAGTTGCGAGGGTGCCCAGAGGATGCAGAGAGGATACAGCGGACATTTAACGGATGATAAACGGACATAGAACATTTGTTGCTCGTATGTCGCGGATTTACATCATACACGGCGGAAAGTTCATCCGTTCACAAAATTTTGTGCAGCTCAAAACTTCTTGCGCAGATGAAATTGCAGTGGACGGATGCTCAATGGATAGAGTGTATGAAACACGTATGCAATGAGTACATAACGGATGCATAGCATTTTCCAACGGATGGCAAGCTTTTTTTAACGTTTTACATCCTCTTTGCATCTGTAAGTGCAGTGGGACCGGGTCAAACAGATTCAGTTCTGATTTTTTTATTGCTTTCCAAAAACAAGAGCCTTCTTCCAGATCCAAGCAGAGCATGAATAATCATTTTAGACTTTGCCAAACTTCCTTGTTTGATAACAGATGGTTATAGATGGAGAAAAAATTGGCATGGTAACATTTCTCTCATTGCGCAACTGTGTGATTGCCAGAGATAATTATGTCTGAACAACAGATCAGGAAGCCTACAGTGAGAACCAGTTAATCCAGATGGATGCTTGGAATTACTTCTCTCACTCAAAAGCTCTCCAATTGGTTTCTTCCCTCCTTCCAAATTCTAAATTCTTGTATTTTGCAATACAGTCCATGTAGAGGATTCCCAATCCAGGGGCAAATAAAGAATTGTATTTTATACTTCAATTGTTAAGCAATACATGGACTAAACAGCTTCCAGAAAAAAAAGTCAAATTTGAATATTTTGTAGAATAAAATAGTTGTGAATGGGACCAGAAACACACCATTGCTAAGTTACAAAAAATGATTTGGTCACAATTATACATTTCAACCCTGAATCTATAATTGGCCTATTACAAATTTAGGCAAAACACAGGATTTTTCCATGCTGTTTATTCCTTTCATGAACAGTCTGATTTAATTTTGAACATAACAAATTATATCAACAATTGACATGTTATTTTCACAGAGCCACCTGATATGGGTGGTTTTCAGAGATAAAACTGATCTCAAATGCAAACTAAAAATATCACACGTCAAGTTAGGGAGAATGTTGTCCCAATGCCATACGTTAATTTACACCTCATTCTCACTTAAAACATGAAATGCTGGAAGATTGATGCAATTCTTTTGTCACTGTCTTCAATGCTTTTGGAATAAGATTGACCCTACCACTGGACTTGTCAGCAAAAGATCAGAAAGTTTAAAGAAATGTTAATCTCCAATCTCAGGTCTGGTGTTTTTGGTGCTGTCTGAGCTTCGTTTTATGACCCAACTAGGTAATATCATCAGTGCAAAAGAATGTGGGTTTACACCAGGCGTGGGATCCTACCAGTTTGCACCTATTTATTGTTAACATTCTAAGCAGTTCGGAGAACCAGTTGTTAGAAGAAATTATTGGCCTAATCCTGTAAGGAAGGCAGGAAGGAAACATTCTGGTGTTGCTTACAGAAACTGCCTCTCCGTTAACCCTTTTTACATTCTTGGCAGGACTAGACTTCCTGTCTCTGGAACTTCTCTGGAGTTTTTTTCCCCTCCTTTGCTGGTACTTTGCTTGTATGGAGTGACCATTCAAAGTTACAATGACACTGAAAAAAGTGACTTATGACTATTTTTCACACTGATGACTGCTGCAGCATCCCCACAGTCATGAGAGGCCAGGCAAGGGGGTGCATGCCTCGATGTGAGTGATATTGAGTTGGTCACACCCAACCAATAACATGACCATCAAGCTATGTCCACCCAGTCAATGATCACTAAGCAATGCCCACCACCTAAGCCACACACACAAAACCGGTTGTTAAAAAATTTGAATCCCACCCCTGGTTTATACCCCGTTTATGTGGTTTTCTCCTTGGCAGTTCTTGATTAGGGAATTGTCCATCAACTTTATAAAAAAAAATGCCTGCCCACCCAGCCCAATATATGTCAAAAACATCTCAGAAACCACCAAAAGACTATCACAACCACATGGTATCACCATAGCACACAAACCAGCTAAAGCCTTCCAAACGATTCTTAAGACCCAGCAGCTCTAAAAGAAAAAAAACAAAACAGTCATCTATCTTTTTGGGTTGGTGGACCAGCATGAGGAGGTGTGAGGGAAGAGAGGATGATTTTGTGTGAGGGGCAGATGCATTCATGTGTGGGCACACAGCTTCATTTGTGTGAGACAGGCACATGCTCCCCCCCACTGCCATACACCTGCTGCTTGCATGAATGAGGTTGCGAGCACTGGGACCTGATGTTCACACAGGTGGGGTTGCACACACAAGCCTGCCACTCATGTGGCCCTGTTGTGAATAGGCCAAGGCCTGGTGGTGGCAGCCCACAGGTTGGGAACCCCTGACCTGCAGCATTGGGCAAGAGTTCCCATAGCAGTGACGGTTAACCTTTTCGGCAGCAAGTGCCGAAAGCAGACGCATGCATGCATCCCCAAAATTCAACACACATGCATCCCTGTACATCCGCCATGTCCAAGGGTGGGATTCAAATTTTTAAACAGCCGGTTCTGTGGGCATGGCTTAGTTGATGGGTGTGACTTGGTGGTCATGTGATTGGCTGGGTGTGGCCAACTCAACATCACTCACATCGAGGCATGCATCTCCTCGCCTGGCCTCTCATGACTGTGGGGATGCTGCAACAGTCGTAAGTGTGAAAAGCGGTGATGTCACTTTTTTCAATGCCATTGTAACTTTGAATGGTCACTCCATAAATGCAAAGTACCAGCAAAGGAGGGAAAAACCTCCAGAGAAGTTCCAGAGACAGGAAGTCTAGTCCTGGCAAGAATGTAAGAAGGGTTAATGGAGAGACAGTTTCTGTAAGCAACACCAGAATGTTTCCTTCCTGCCTTCCTTACAGGATTAGGCCAGTAATTTCTTCCAACAACCGGTTCTCTGAATTGCTTAGAATGTTAACAACCGGTTCTAGCGAATAGGTGCGAACTGGTAGAATCCCACCCCTGCATATGTGTGTGTGTGTGTGTGTGTGTGTGTGTGTGTGTTTGAATTTGAATCTGGAATCCGTACTATCAGACATTAATATAATTGAGCAATTCCAGAAGTATTTTACCAGAAGAGTACTACATTCCTTTGTTTGCAACAGAATACCCTATATCACCAGACTTGAGATTCTAGGATTAGACAACCTTGAACTACACCAACTAAGATTGGACTTAAGCATAGTACATAAATCATATGTTAGAACATCTTACCAGTTAATAAATATTTCAGCTTTAACCACAACAACACAAAAGCACACAACAGATATAAACTAAATGTAAACCACTCCAAACTCAATTGCAGGAAGTACGATTTCAGCAACAGAGCGGTCAATTTCTGGAACTCACTATCTCATTCTGTTATCACCTGCTCAAAACCCCCACTCCTTTACTCTCAGACTAAAACCCATGTCACACTGCACCAACGGATGCAAAGAGGATGTAAAACGGACAAAAAAGCTTGCCATCCGTTAGTTAACGCGATGTACTCACTGCCTCCGTTTTGCTTCCTCCCTATCCGTCCAACATCCGTCTATTGACGTTTCATCCACTCAGAAAGTTTTGAGCTGCTCAAAACTTTTGCGCAGAAAAGGTATCCAATCCGTCCGTTATGCATCCACTACGCATCCGCTACGCGTCCGTTCTGCATCCGTTACGCATCCGCTATATCTGCTAGGCATCCGCTCGGACGCAGGGAGGAAGCGGAACAGACGCAGAATGGATGCAGAACGGATGCCAAACGGAAACAAAGCGTTTAAAATGGAAAAAACGTCCACAGGGGGGACCTATCTCAGATATTAAGGATGTCTACAGGATGCATAGAGGATGCCTAGAGGATGCCCAGGAATGGGCAATTTTCTGGCCTTGAGTACTATGAGTTGCTGGCTGGTCGGGAGGCTGGCAGGAAGGCTGGCAGACAGGCAGGCACCAAGGCAGGCACCAAGGCTGGCAGACAGGCAGGCACCAAGGCTGGCAGGCAGGCAGGCACCAAGGCTGGCAG
>BLBF01000073.1:27914020-27985576 GCA_015471245.1 Laticauda colubrina
CAGGCAGGCACCAAGGCTGGCAGGCAGGCAGGCACCAAGGCTGGCAGGAAGGCTGGCAGGCAGGCAGGCAGGCACCAAGGCTGGCAGGAAGGCTGGCAGGAAGGCTGGCAGGAAGGCTGGCAGGAAGGCTTGCAGGGAGGCAGGCACCAAGGTTGGCAGGCAGGCATGAACCAAGGCTGGCAGGCAGGCAGCAAGGCTGGCAGGCAGGCAGACAGCAAGGCTGGCAGGGAGGCTGGCAGCAAGGCTTGCAGGCAGACATGCAGGCAGACATGCAGGCAGGACAGGCAAGGCAGTCGATGTGTCTGGAAGCAGGTCTTTCCTCTGAATGCCGACCTGCTTCTGAGCCGCTTCCGGTATATCCGCGGGGCTTGCGCAATGCATCCCCCCTACATGCGCAATTAACGCCAAGCATCCGCTAGGCTTCCGCTGTGCATCCGCTAGGCTTCCGCTCTGCATCCACTTCATCCGCTGTGCATCCGTTCTGCATCCGCTGTATCCGTTCCGCGTCCGCTTTGCTGCGGCCCCCCAGAAGCCTAGCGGATGTGACATCCGCTCTCATCCGCTTCCATCTGCTGGGTTTCCATTCCGCATCCGCTTTCCATCCGCCCTGCATCCTCCCCGCATCCGTGTTATCCGCTCCGGTTATGCAAATTTTTGCCCCTTCTGAGAGCGGATAACAACGGATGGAACATTTTTCTCATCCGTTGTGTCCGTTTTGCATCCGTTGGGCAGTGTGACAGGGCCTTAACCTCTATTGATCTCAACCCATTCCTAAGAGGTCTGTAAGGGGCGTGCATAAGCGCACAATTGTGCCTACCGTCCCTGTCCTATTGTCTCCAATTATTCGCACCTATTTCATATATTTATACTTATGTTTCTTCTTATTTCTATTATATTGTAAGAATTTGACAAATCTAATAAATAAATAAAATAAAATAAAATCAAACAAACAAATAAATAAATAATAAAATTCTCTTCTTTGAATTATCTTGACGACTGGTGACTTCAGGAAATATTTTTGGAAATGGATTTCCATTGTCATTTCCTACAACTGAGTAACAATGGTCCAAGACAGGGGTGGGATATGACAAGGTTAACTACCAGTTCGGGATTTCATCCCCTTCCATCCGCTGGGCTTCCGTTCCGCATCCGCTTTCCATCCGCCCTGCATGCTCCCCACGTCCGTGTTATCTGCTCCGGTTATGCAAATTTTTGCCCCTTCTGAGAGCAGATAACAACGGATGGAACATTTTTCTCATCCGTTTTGTCCGTTTTGCATCCGTTGGGCAGTGTGACAGGGCCTTTAGCAGGAGTCAAGATAACTTGAAGGTACACACACACACACATACATACAAACACACTTGTGCCATAACCAACAGTAATAGAGCATTGTCAAATCTCATCTAGTTGGTTGCCATAACTGACCCAGCTGAGTTTCAGCACCTCTCTATTATTTTCCATAGGATTACATTAGTTATTAACTAAGATTACTTCAGTCATGTAATATCATTTCCTTTCCTGCTATAACGCTGTAAAAATATTCCAGAATCCTTGGTACAGAGCTCTCCTTGCCATATTCTAGCATATTCATTCATTCATTCCTGAATTTCTTTTATATCAGCAGTTGTCTCACAATGGAGAGTGATTTTTTTGATAAGTGAGACTTGAATGTGTGAATTGACTCAACTCAAAACATAAAATGAAGCAATATAAAGCTTCTATGATGATAGATTCACTTGTGGAAAAGATTATTTACCGTCTTTCCGAATCTGTGTTTAAATTAGATACATTTCCTCAAGTTTGGGTGAAAAAGGCTTTAAAACTGAAACCCAGTTTCCCGATCTTAGATCTCTCCTGGAATTCTGAAGGCAGTCAGGATGGAATTCTTCACCTACGTACCAAATTTAAATTCCTAATGGATTTTCTTCTTTTCTTTAATTCTGTCCCTGGCAATATGCACTAACCACCTAAATGACACACTGTAACAATAAATGAAATGTAAATTCTTGCAGGTTATCCAGCACATCTTTAGGTCAGTTGCATTTCACTTGTCTACAATATGCGTAACAAATACCATTCTGTCAAGGTCCCCATTTGACAAAAATGATCCAGCCTGCTATGCTTTGGATCAGATTTTTCTTTGAAGATGTTTCGCTTCTCATCCAAGAAGCTTCTTCATCTCTGACTGGATGGTGGGAAATGGAAGGATTTATATTTTTTGCAGGCAGCTGGTCATTTGCATCCTTTTAACAGGTCATTAAGGTCATCTGTGTCATCAGGGTCACCTGAGTGGTGCAAATGGGTGTGGAGCCTTCTTGGAACTTCAAATGTTCAGCTGTCTGCAAGGAGTATAAATCCTTCCATTCTCAGTCAGAGATGAAGATGCTTCTCGGATAAGAAGTGAAATGTCTTCAAAGAAAAACCAGAAACTCCAGTTGCCTCACCTTTGGGGCAACCATGACCTGGATGACTGAGAATCTCAATAGACAAATGAACTTTTTATTGTAGTGTATTACGGTGCTGAAGCCACTAAAAAACTCTGGACTAGAGGCCAAAAATGTGTGAGAACTAATACCACCTTATGCATGGAAGCTATCTGGTCACCTTGGACCAGGGATGGGTTTCTACTGGTTCTGTCCTCCTCTGTAGAACCAGTAGCTCTGAAGAGCAACAGACATAGAACTGGTTCTATGTCTGCTGTTTTTGCCGACCCGCCCACCCGGGCTCTTACCTGATCTTTATTTCCTGATATTTCCACTTCAGCTGCCGAATGAGGCACAGATGCAGTTTAAAAACCAGGAAAAAAGGGCTGCTTCAAAGGCTGCTTCTCTGCACGCAGCATGCTGTTGACGATTTACAAGCACGCAGCTCGCACCATGCAGGGAAGCTCGTAAATCCCAAACTGGTAGTTAACCTTGTCATATCCCACCCCTGTCTTGGACCATTGTTACTCAGTTGTAGGAAATGACAATGGAAATCCATTTCCAAAAATATTTCCTGAAGTCACCAGTCGTCAAGATAATTCAAAGAAGAGAATTTTATTATTTATTTATTTATTTATTTATTTGTTTGTTTGTTTGTTTGTTTTTATTTATTTATTAGATTTGTCAAATTCTTACAATATAATAGAAATAAGAAGAAACATAAGTATAAATATATGAAATAGGTGCGAATAATTGGAGACAATAGGACAGGGACGGTAGGCACAATTGTGCGCTTATGCACGCCCCTTACAGACCTCTTAGGAATGGGTTGAAATCAATAGAGGTTAAGGCCCTGTTGTTAAGCCTGGGTTCCCCAACCAGAGTTAGGAAGACAAGCTAAACAGAATGTGCAGCGTTAGTCAGATAGGCACACAGATAAATGAGTGAGCTAAGCTTGTATGTTTATTAACATACAGTAAAAATAACAGATACGCTTGTGCTATCAAGAATATATTTTATTCCAGTATAAGGTTATGGCATAGTCAAAAACAGTCCAATATTCATTTACCATGTAGTCACTCCATTCAGGGGTATTCAGATAGCAAAGTCCATGTAGAATATCCTATGTCAGTTCACTTACAAAATCAGTCCTTTGTTGTCTCTCCCGTTCGAGCAATGCAGTCTTGATTCCAAGCAGTAATCAGGGATCATCAAAGCCAGAGAGAGTGTGTGCAAGCTGTAGACTTGCTACTTTTAAATGGTTTTCATAACCACTCCCACAATTGCTATTTCACAGTTAAAGCTGCATACACTAACTATGATTCATAGTTATTATTTCACCTAAACCAGTTAGGGTAAACAATGTTATCCCTAACACCTGTCACACTGCCCAACGGATGCAAAACGGACACAACGGACAAGAAAAATGTTCCATCTGTTGTTATCCACTCTCAGAAGGGGCAAAAATTTGCATAACCGGAGCGGATAACACGGATGCGGGGAGGATGCAGGGCGGATGGAAAGTGGATGCGGAACGGAAGCCCAGCGGATGGAAGCGGATGAGAGCGGATGTCACCTCCGCTAGGCTTCCGGGGGGCCACAGCAAAGCAGACGTGGAACAGATACAGCGGATGCAGAATGGATGCATAGCGGATGAAGCAGATGCAGAGCGGAAGCCTAGCGGATGCACAGCGGAAGACTAGCGGATGCCTGGCGTTAATTGCGCATGTGTGGGGGATGCATTGTGCAAGCCCCGCGGATATACCGGAAGCAGCTCAGAAGCAGCTCGGAAGCAGGTTGGAATTCAGAGGAAAGACCTGCTTCCAGACACATCGACTGTCTTGCCTGTCCTGCCTGCATGTCTGCCTGCATGTCTGCCTGCAAGCCTTGCTGCCAGCCTCCCTGCCAGCCTTGCTGTCTGCCTGCCTGCCAGCCTTGCTGCCAGCCTTGCTGTCTGCCTGCCTGCAGCCTCGCTGCCAGCCTTGCTGTCTGCCTGCCTGCCAGCCTCACTGCCAACCTTGCTGTCTGCCTGCCTGCCAGTCTTGCTGCCAGCCAGTCTGCCTGCCAGCCTTGGTGCCTGCCTGCCTGCAAGCCTTGGTTCATGCCTGCCTGCCAACCTTGGTGCCTGTGCCTGCCAGCCTTCCTTCCAGCCTTGGTGCCTGCCTGCCTGCCAGCCTTCCTGCCAGTCTTGGTGTCAGCCTTCCTGCCAGCCTTGGTGCCTGCCTGCTTGCCTGCCAGCCTTGGTGCCTGCCTGTCTGCCAGCCTTGCTGCCTGCCTTGGTGCCTGCCTCCTTGCCAGCCTTGCTGCCTGCCTTCCTGCCTGCCAGCCTTCCTGCCAGCCTCCCTATCAGCCAGCAACCCCACAACCATGCTGAAGCACAGCAAGTCTCAGCCATCTGCTGCCAGCCCTGGCAAGAGGGACAGGGCTACCATCCCGCTCCCTGGCCCTCACTCTGGTTCTGCTGGGGCTTCTGGAGGAGCTGATGACAAGCACTCCAGCACCAGCCACCTCCACAGCACCTGCACCCTTCACCCCTGAGACTGAGCGACCCAGAGGAGTGCCAGAGACTCATTTTTGTTTTATAGCTTCTTGTTAATAAAGTCTATTTTTGATTCATACACTTGCTTTGTTTCTTTTTTTTAATAAAGTCTTGGTGGAAACTTTTAGAAATGGTTTAAGCCTTTGCATGATTGTGGGATGGGTTAAGATAGCAGTGGGTTGGGCAGGGATACCTGTGGGATGGGCAGGGATACCTTTGGCATGGGTAATAGCTGTGGGATAGATAAACCTCCAGTGCAAGCATAGTGGGACTGTATGGTCCACCCTCCCAGGTGCCACACCTATGGCCCTTTATTATCAATAACAATGTAATCATTGATCCACACATTTCAACATAAACACAACTCTTTATTAAATGCCCTGTTCATTGTCGGGCCACTTAACATTACATGGCCCAATCTCATCAGTGTGATGAGACAGGCTGAAGGAAGCATCCATTAAGCATCTATCATCCTGTCTTGCCACTCCACTGCTCCAGCTGGGGAGTTGCACCAGTGTTTCAGGAGGTTGCGCTGCTTCTTCCCTTCATGTGAAGCTCTGTTGGGGCCTTGCACATCCTCAGTGTCTATCAGGTTTCGCCCTTGCCTCCATTCCCCAGGCTCCATGTCCCCATTGCCTTGTTGGAGGTCCATGAGCCTGTTCTGCAAGATTGGGTAGCGGGTGCGCATGAGATTGTGCAGGATGCAGCAAGCTTCCATGATCCTCCTCATGGTCTCTGGGCGATGGTGCATGGTGGTGAGAAGTACCTGGAACCTGTTGGCCAGGATGCCAAAGGCGTTCTCCACCACCTGCCTTGCCCTGGACAGCCTGTAGTTGAAGATCCTCTCTTCATGGGTGAGGAGTCTGGAAGTGTAGGGCTTCATGAGGTAGGTTGTAAGGGAGAAGGCGTCATCCCCCATGATGAAGTAGGGCACATCTTGTGTGTCGTTGGGCAGGGGTTCTGGATTTGGGAAGCCAACGATGAGGTTGCGTTCCAGCTCCTCCTTGAGGTGACTGGCGTTGTATACCTGGGCATCTGAAGATGAGCCGTTGCCTGAAGCATCGATGTACATGAACTTGTAGTCAGCATCGACCATGACGAAGAGGATGATGCTGAAGAAGCCCTTGTAATTGAAATAAGTGGACCCCGATTTGGCTGGCGCTTTGCAGGCCATGTGCTTGCCATCTATGGCTCCAACGGTGTGGGGGAAGTTCCACTTCTGATACCACTGCTCTGCAACTTTCTTCCATCCTTCTTCAGTGGAGGGGCACTGGAGGAGCTCCTCCTTGTATTCTTCGATGATGGCCTGCACCACTTCTCTGACCACAATGCTGATGATGTTGTGTGGCACCCTCCATCCGTACTGCATGCTGCTGTAGGTGGTCCGTGAGGCCAGGTGGCGCAGAGTGAGTGCCACCTTGAGCCCAGGGTCCAGGCTGGGCTGGAGGTTGGTGCTCTGCTTGGTCAACCTGGGTGTCATCCGCTGCAGAAGTTTGTCAAACATGGCTGGAGGCATCCCCATGAAGTTCTGGAATGCCCGAGTGTCTTCGTTCCTGAGCTCCACCATCAGCTTGTTGTACAGTCTGTACTCTGCTCTTCTGGTGAACCATCTTCGTACCCAAAGGCTTCTTGGCCGCCTCTTTTTCTTCCCGTAGTAGAGTTCACAGAGCCTGTAGATGGCTTCGCACTGTTGCAGAAGGATGGTGGCTGCCAAAAGGACTGTGTTACGATCCACGGTGGACATGACTGGATGCTGTGGAAGAGCAAGAGGCAGATGAAGACTGTAGAGGTCCGCATCGCAGGGCTGCTGTTCTGAAAGTGAGATCCAGATCCCCCTTTTTATAGGCAGTATAGGTGTTCCTTTGCATCCTCTAGGCATCCTCTATGCATCCTGTAGACATCCTTAATATCTGAGATAGGTCCCCTCTGCGGACATTTTTTCCATTTTAAACGCTTTGTTTCCGCTTGGCATCGTTCTGCATCCGTTCTGCATCCGTTCTGCATCCGTTCTGCATCTGTTCTGTGTCCGTTCTGCTTCCTCCCTGCGTCCGAGCGGATGCGAGTTGCGCGGATGCGCAGCGGATGCCTAGCGGATATAGCGGATGCAGAACGGATGCAGAATGGATGTGTAGCGGATACGTAGTGGATGCATAATGGATGAATTGGATACATTTTCCACGCAAAAGTTTTGGGCAGCTCAAAACTTTCTGAGAGGATGAAACGTCCATAAACGGATGCTGGACGGATAGAGAGGAAGCAAAACGGAGGCAGTGAGTACATCTCGTTAACCAACGGATGGCAAGCTTTTTTGTCCATTTTACATCCTCTTTGCATCCGTTGGTGCAGTATGACATGGGCTTAAGATGATGGAGAAGATCATGTTTTTGTCAGCATTTTTTAGAAGTGGTTTGCAATTACCTAAATCTTAGAGCTTCCTAAATTAAGACTGGAACTGCTGACCTCCTGATTTTTTGCCTAGAGCCTTTAGCTACTACACTGGCTCTCATAGATAAGCATTTTCATAGACACAGACTTATATAAGTATATATAAGTCCGTGTCTATGAAAATATATTTACTTATTTATATGGATGATAAGCAAACCAAATTAACTCTATATCTGGAAATGCCAAAATAAAAATATGCTATTAGAAAAATCTATAGGTTTATGGAAATGAGTTTACCAACCCAAACATACAAACCCAGGAATGGGCAATTTTCTGGCCTTGAGTACAATGAGATCCCAACTTTTGTACAATTGCAGCCAGCATCAATAATTTTATTTATTTTATTTATTTGTTTGTCAAACATGTACAAGATAACAAGTATAAATATGAACATAAACAAGAACAAAGCGAGTAAATACAGATAAATGGGGACAGTAAGAAAGGGACGGTAGGCACACTGGTGTGCTTATGCACTCTCCCTTTAAGGAACTCTTAGGCACGAGGTGAAGTCCACAGTATATCATATTTTCTGCAATCAAGTTTGGAGTGGTTTACTTTGAGTTTGTATCAGTTGTTTGCCTGTGTATTGTTGTGACTGAGACTGAAGAAGTCATTGACAGACAAGATGTTGTAACAGACAATTTTGTGTACTGTGCTTAGATCAGACCGCAGGTGGCATAATTCCAGATTATCCAGGCCCAAAATTTCGAGCCTGGAGGAATAGGGAATTCTATTGTGAATGGAGGAGTGGAGAATTTTTCTTGAGAAATACCACTGAACTCACTCAATTGTGTTAATATCCAATATATAGTGCGGGTTCCAAGTGGACAAGGTGTATTTGAGAATTGGTCTGGCAAAATTTTTCTATGTCCTAGTTAACAATTCAATGTTGCTGGAGAAGAAGCTTTGAATAATAAGGTTATGACAGGAGCTCTGGCCTTCTTTTGAAAATCAATCACTTGTTTAAAAATAAATAAATAACTGTAAAGTGCGAAATTGCTGGGAGATATTCAACACTGTTACCTCTGTATCATGGCAAAACAAGAATTGCAAGAAGCTTTGTTTCATCAGCAAGAATGTTGCTTTAGACCAGTAGGTTAATCCCTTCTGTACAAGTTTGAGGATCAAATTTCCACACCAATCTTGGTAATAAAGATTTTGCTGGCAATGGACAAGAGTTATGCTTCATGGGTATACAGTTTGCAATACATAATGCTTTTTCAGCCTCTGGAAGAAAAGTGGCTATATTGATTCAAGACTTTAATTTAGAAAGATGTGAAATACGTTAAAAAAAATTAACGAGAAATTAAAACCTGTAAAATACATCTATAAAGTAGCAGTGGCTGCAAGTAACAGGAATAACATATTTGCTTCAGTACTTTGGTCAGCAGATCCTGGTCTCATTCATATGCTTCAGTATATCACATCTAAAGGCCCTGTCCCACTGCACTTATGGATGCAAAGAGGATGTAAAATGTTTAAAAAAGCTTGCCATCCATTGGAAAACGCTATGCATCCATTGTGTACTCATTGCATACGTGTTTCATACGCTCTATCCGTCAAGCATCTGTCCACTGAGATTTCATCCGCGCAAGAAGTTTTGAGCTGCACAAAACTTTGTGAACAGGTGAACTTTCCGCCGTGTACGATGTAAATCCATAACATACGAGCAACAAACGTTCTATGTCCGTTTATCATCCGTTAAACGTCTGCTTTATCCTCTCTGCATCCTCTGGGCATCCTCGCAACTCACATCCGCTGCAGCTGAAAACGGAAAGAGGGAGGAAACAAAAGGTACATGGAACATCTACACAGCATTAGTAGCACGGAAATAGGGAAGGATGCGCAGTGAACGGTTTGCATCCGGTATACATCTGCTGGGCTTCCTATGAACATCCGTTTAACATCCCCACTACATACTACCCACATCCATTCTTTTCCATTCTTTTTCGTTCTGTTTATGCAAATTTTCACCACTTTTTGGAGCAGATGACCACGGATGGAGCCACCCCTGAAATTTTGCTCATCCGCTGTGTCCTTTATGCATGCGTTTTGCGTCCATCAGCCAGTGGGACCTAGCCTTAAGGCTAGGTCACACTGGCTGACGGATGCAAAACGTATGTAAAAAGGACACAGCGGATGAGCAAATTTTCCATCCGTTGTTATCCACTCTCAAAAGGGGCAAAAATTTGCACAAACAGAGCGGATAACAACGGAAAGGAACGGACGAGGAGAGGATGTAGTGAGGATGTTAAACAGATGCTCAACGGAAGCCTAGCGGATGGAAGCAGATGGCACGTCCACAGGGCTTCTGGGGGAGAACAGCAAAGCAGACGCGTAGCGGAAGGGGCGGATGCATAGCGGATGCATAGCGGATGATGCAGATGCATCACAGATGCTTAGCAGATGCCTAGCGGATGTGTAGAGGATGCAAAGTGTTCAATGAGCATGCGGGGAGGATGCATTGCATCAGCCCCGTGGATATAAAAGGAAGCAGCTCGTACGCGGTCAGCATTCAGAGGAAAGACCTGCTGCCAAACACATCTTCATCAGAGACCATGGGGAAAAAGAGGAAGCATGTGCCTAATCCTGCCAGCCCTGGAAAGAAGGACAGAACCACCATCCCACCCCCTGGCTCTGACTCTGCTGCTGCTGGTGGTGCTGGTGCTTCTCCTCCTCCTGCTGGTGCTGGTGCTGCTGCTGTTGCTGGTGCTTCTGTGGCTGGTGCTTCTGTTGCTGGTCCTGCTGCTGCCACTGGTGCTTCTGTTGCTGGTCCTGTTGCTGCTGCTGGTGCTGCTGCTACTGCTACTGCTTCTGCTGGTGCTGCTGGTGTGGTGGACCAGCCCCAAGGCCCTCAAAGCCCTGCTGATGAAGGCCCAGAAGGCCCTGCCAGAGGGAGGAAGAGGCAATCGAAGTAGAAGGAGAAGGGGGAGAGGAAACAGTATTCCATTGCAGAGGACCATGAGGAGGAGGTGCTTGAATGGCTGAGGGAGAACGAGTACCTGTGGAGGAAGGGCCACAGGCTATATCGAGACATCAAGCGTAAGCAGGCAACTTGGAGAGAGAAGGCAGAGAGCCTGGACTACACTTTTGATGTCCTCTTGGGGTGGTGGAAACATGCACACCTGGTATGGCAAGCTGCACCTGAAGAGATCCGGGCAGGCCGCTGTCAAGCTCACGGACTGGGAGACCTACATCGTGGCAAAGTGCAGCTTCCTGCAGGGCGAGATCCGCCACCGAAGAGCAGCCTCTCTGTCAACCCTCTCCCTCAGACAGCCCATAGAGAGGCACTCCTCTTCCAGCCAGGAAACAGCCAGTGTGTCCAGGCAGGTGTCTGCGGAGCGCCCCCCGACAGAGACCCCCCGACAGCTGCAAACCCCATGCCGGAGGACGTGGAGGACCCCCTGATGCAGATGGAGCAAGAGGAGGCCGCAACCACCAGAGACCAACCCACCCCCACCCCCAGGTCCACTTCCACAGAAAGCAGGCAGAGAGGCAGACCGGAGGGACAGAGCCACACTGACCTCTTGGAGATCAGGGACACAATCAAGAACAGCGCAGATCTCCTCTCTCAGATGGTACACTTCGAGATTCCATTCCACCGCAAGCCCTTCCTCACCTACATGACCCAGACCCTCATGGACATGCCCGAGCCCCAATACCAGGTGATGAAGGAGAGGATCACTGCACTTCTGCACCACCCTCCAGGCCCAGCTGAACCTGCTCCCACCCACTCCAGGTCTGCTCCTCCACCCCAGGCGATGTCACAGCCCTTCCAAGGCTTTCAACAGCCCCTCTCCTACCAAGGCTACGGCTACCAGGACTTCCCTCAACAGAGGCAGCCCTTCCCAGTCCAGGCCCAGGTTCATCACCTGCCACAGATGCCACCGATGCCACCGACGCCACCGATGCCACCGACGCCACAGATGCCACAGATGCCACCGACGGCTCACCTCACCTCACCCAGCTGCAGACCAGACATCCCCACTACACTCCTCCTTCCTCCACCCCACAGCCAAGCCCCTCAACAGAACATCTGTCATCAGTCCTGTGCCTGACATCCCAGGTCCTGGATGAAGGGCCTCTCAACCTCACGGGCCTGAGCCAGCTCTCTGAGAGCTTCCTGCACACACCATCTCCTGTTGTCCTCTTGGGGCCAGGCACCCCAATGGCGCCTCAGACCAGCACTCCAGCCACTGCCACCTCCACAGTCCCTGGACCCTTTACACCTGAGACCATGGGCATGCCTCAGAGTGACTGAGAACAGTGCCAGAGACTGAGTTGTTACCTGTTGACTTTATCATTGCTTGAGACACTTTACTTGGGTCATTTTGCTTTTACAGTTTGTTATTAATAAAGGTTATCTTTGCTTCACATACTTGGTTCATTTCTTTTACTTAATAAAGTCTTGGTGGAAACTTTTAGAAAATGGTTAAGCCTTTGCATGCTTGTGGGATGGGCAAGGATAGTTGTGGGATGGATAATAGCTGTGGGATGGGCAAGGATAGCTGTGGGATGGATAATAGCTATGGGATAGGCAAGGATAGATGTGGGATGGATAAACCTCCATTGCAAGCATAGTGGGACTGTATGGTCCACCCTCCCAGCTGCCACATGTGTGGCCCTTTTTTATCAATAACAATTTATACATTGATCAACACATTTCAACATAAACACAACTCTTTATTAAATGCCCTGTTCATTGTAGGGCCACTCAACATACATGACACAATCTCATCAGTGTTATGAGACAGCCTGAAGGAAGCATCCATTAAGCATCTACCATCCTGTCTTGCCACTCCACTGCTCCAGCAACCTCTCAGGAGGTTGCGCTGCTTCTTCCCTTCATGTGAAGCTCTGTTGGGGCCTTGCACATCCACAGTGTCTATCAGGTTTCGCCCTTGCTTCCATTCACTAGGCTCCATGTCCCCATTGCCTTGTTGATGGTCCACAAGCCTGTTCTGCAACTCTGGGTAGCGGGTGCGCATGAGATTGTGCAGGATGCAGCAAGCTTCCACGATGCTCCTCACGGTCTGTGGGCGATGCTGCATGGTGGTGAGAAGTACCTGGAACCTGTTGGCCAAGATGCCAAAGGCGTTCTCCACCACCCGTCTTGCCCTGTAGTTGAAGATCCTCTCTTCATGGGTGAGGCATCTGGAAGTGTAGGGCTTCATGAGGTAGGTTCTGAGGGAGAAGGCATCATCGCGCATGATGAAGTAGGGCACATCTTGTATGTTGTTGGGCAGGGGGTCTGGATCTGGAAAACCCATGATGAGGTTGCATTCCAGCCCCTCCTTGAGGTGACTGGCATTGTATACCTGGGCATCTGAAGCTGAACTGTTGCCTGAAGCATCAATGTACATGAACTTGTAGTCAGTATCAACCATGGCAAAGAGGATGATGCTGAAGAAGCCCTTGTAGTTGAAATAAGTGGACCCTGAGTTGGCTGGAGCTTTGCAGGCCACGTGCTTCCCATCTATGGCTCCAATGGTGTGGGGGAAGTTCCACCTCTGATACCACTCTTCTGCAACTTTCTTCCAGCCTTCTTCAGTGGTGGGACACTGGAGGAGCTCCTCCAGGTATTCTTCGATGATGGCCTGCACCACTTCTCTGACCACAATGCTGATGGTGTTGTGTGGCACCCTCCAGGCATACTGCATGTTTCTGTACGTGGTTCCAGAGGCCAGGTGGCGCAGAGTCAGTGCCACCTTCAGTCCAGGGTCCAGGCTGGGATGGAAGTTGGTGCTCGGCTTGGTCAACCTGGGTCTCAGACACTCCACAACTTCATCAAACATGGCTGGTGGCATCCCCATGAAGTGCTGGAATGCACGAGGGTCTTCATTCCTCAGCTCCACCATCAGCTTGTCATAGAGTCCAAACTCCACTCTTCTTCCAATCCATCTTTGGACCCAGACAGCTCTTGGACGTCTCCTTCTCCTTGTGTAGAAAAGGTGAAACAGTCTGAAGAGGGCTTGGTTCTGGTGTTGAATGATGGCAGCTACCAAAAGGAGTGTGTGATGATCCATGGTGGAGATCAATGGATGATGTTGAAGAGCAAGAGCAAGGCTGAAGAGGTCTGCACACCAAGGCTGCTGGACTGAAAGTGAGATCCAGGTGATTTCCTCCCCCTTTTTATCGGAAATATTGGTTTTCCACTAGGTGTCCTTCCACATACTCTAGACATCCTCCAGACAGTCTCAATATCTGAGATACGTCCCATATACGAACATTTTTTCCATTTTAATGCTTTATGTCTGAGGTGCATCCACTTTCATCCTTTATATGTCCATGCTACTAACACTGTGTGGACGTTCCGCGTCTGTTTTGCTTCCTCCCTCTTTCTGTTTTCTGCTGGAGCAGATGCGAGTTGCACGAATGCACAGTGGATGCCGAGCGGACACAGCGGACGTTTAACGGATGACAGTGGACGTAGAACGTTTGTTCCCCGTATGTGTCGCGCATGTAGAATGGACGTGGCGGAAGGTTCATCTGCTCAGAAAGTTTTGTGCAGCTCAAAACTTTTTGAGCGGATGAAATCTCAGTAGACAGATGCTGGACAGAAAGAACGTATGAATCACACACTCAGTGAGTACAGAACGGATGCATCACGTTAACCAATGGATGGCAAGTGTTTCTCTCCATTTTACATCCTCTTTGCATTCGTTGGTGCAGTGTGACATGGGCTTTAAGTTAGATAAAACTTTAGGTACTTGGTCCTGATACAAACATTTTAATAGATTTATTAACATACATGTTATCAAAAGAAGCAGAAGCATGGTGATAGTGCATTAAAGCATTTGAATTACAAAATAAATGGATTCACATATATATGCACCCATTTAACTCTAATTATTATATAAAATGCAAAGGTTCATATCACACATTAAACCAAACTCAGACAAACCATTACAGCATAAAGCAGCCTGTGATCCAGTTATGAAAGTATTTGGACTATATAGAGCTATTTATTTTGAGGGATATTTTGTCATCAACTTTTATTTTCAAAGTTGTGTTATAGGGAAAAATATTAAGCGCTGTCTATTGTTGGTTACCACCATATAATATAGAACAGAGGTTGCCAACCTTTTGGACCTTAGGGACCACCAAACTCATAATTTTAAATCCCAGGGACCACTAACTGGTTCTGTGGGTGTAGCCTATTTTGTGGGTGTGGTTTGGTGGTCATGTGACTGGCTGGACATGGCTTGTATGTAAATATTATAAATATTGATATAAAGATTGAATTTTGTATAAAAAAGAGCAACTTTTACCCAAAATCAGGCAAAGCAGGCAGGCAGATTGTTGCTCACAGAATCACAGATTCATTCAGAAATCTATATGTCTGCCATTGGCTAGCTTAGTCTGTCACATAAAATCTGCTTGAAAGCAAACTCATAAAATTAACTCACAACACACCATGTATGTAAATATTGAATTTTTTTATTAAAAAAAGACCAACTTTTACATAAAACCAGGCAAAGCAGGCAGGCAAATTGAGTTGCTCACAGAATCATTCAGTGATCTAGCTATCTGCCATTGGCTAACTCAGTCTCTCAAATTTGCTTGCTGTGAGTCTGCACTGAATATGCTTGCAAGCAAACCTTCAGTCCTAAGGGAGGTTCAGCTGTGCTTAAAAGCAGAGCCAAAGATCTAAAGACTAGCTAGAAAGCAAGAAATCCAACCATTTCCTGCTTCCTAGCTAATCTAAATCTCCCAACACAGCAGAACAGATGATGGTCGGAAAAAGGAAAAATAGAAATCTAGCAGGCAAGTTTGCCAGGTAAGGATTGAGTGGGCAGGGAGGATTCTCATGGGCCATGTGGGCGGCCCAGCTTTGTGTTTCTGCGCAGCCTGGATTAATTGCTTTGGGGGGATGCTCTGAGGGTGAGATTTCTCTGTGGCCCACCAAAATATTCTCATGACCCACCAATAGGCCACAGCCCACCAGTTGGCGACCGCTGATAAAGAAGATAAATGAGATGAGAACTGTGCACTGGATAACATTCCTCAGGTTACACAGAAGAAACTTTGGCTCTGGCATATTTCTGGAGTTGTTTATACAAATTTTGAACTCTACTGTTCAGAAGTGGAAAAGTGGTAGAGGTAACCTTTGACTTATGACCACAAGTGAGCCCAAAATTTCTAATAATTGAACTTATAATTGACTTCAGGAGGAAGAGAGATGTACATTTACCATTGTATGTAAATGGTGAGGAGGTGGAGAGAATTTATAGTTTTAAATTTCTGGGCACTTATATCTCGGAGGACCTATCATGGACTATGAATGCTAACATGCTTGTAAAGAAGGCACAGAAGAGGCTGTCCTTCCTGAGAATGCTCAGGAAGACAAATCTATCTCAGTATCGACTTCTGTCCTACTACCGCAGCACCATTGAGAGTGTTCTGACACACTGCATTCTTGCATGGTATGGGAGCAGCTCTGTAGCGGACAAAAAATCCCTACAGAGAATCATTGAAATGGCCCAGAATATCATTGGGCTCCAGCTACCAGCTCTGGATGACATCTTCGCATCTCACTGTTTGAGGAAGTTGCACAACATTCTCAGAGACTCTTCCCATCCTGCTTACAATCTTTATGAACTGTTGCCTTCTGGCAGAAGATACAGAACAATTAAAACTCAGGCCACACATTTTCTGAATAGTTTTTATCCCAGAACTATAATTGCACTTAACAATGAACTTAAGGACCACCATCAGTGAGCTGCTGGACAGTATTACTGTCTGTTGTGTGGATGCTTGTGTGTTTTTTAGGAGGTGGAGAATTTTAGTGGGTGGGGAGGTGTTTGGGGTTTGTCATGTGTGTGTGAATGTTGAGTCTGGTCTCTGGATGTTATGTGAATTTTGTTGTATGTATACTGTGTATATACATACAATGACATTAAAGAATTCAATTCAATTCAATTTATGTTGCCAAGTGAGAAATTTGTTAAGTGAGTTTTGCCCCATTTTACAACTTTTCTTGCCATATTTGTTAAGTGAATCACTGCAATTTTTAAATTAGTAACCTGGTTGTAAAGTAAATTTGGTTTCCCTGCTGTCTGCTTGTCAGAAGGTTGCAAAAGCGAATCATATGACACCAGGACAAGGCAACTGTCATAAATGTGAGTCAGTTTTCAAGTATCCGAATGTAAATCATATGATGGTGCAACAGTCATAAGTGTGAAAAATGGTCCTAAGTGACTTTTTTCAGTGCCATTATAATTTCAAATGGTCACTAAATGAACAAGGATTATTTGTATATGCATGATCTATTTTTCTGGTATTAATTGCAGACCTGCCAACCTCTGATAAAGGAAAATCTGGAGACCCATGAAAAAAAATCTGGAGATTCTATAAAAAATAGTGAGATTCTATTTTTTCCCTGATCAAGATTAAACAAACCCCTTTTCCATCGAGGAAAGTAATTAACAGTTTATTTAAATGTTTTATTTGTGTTCCCTGTTGTAAGAAGATGCAGTTTTCTTTCTTCTATTGAAAAATCACCACCTCTTTTTGCCATGTTTATACGATTGCGATCACTTTCCAGCGCTGAACTTACAAAGACTACTGGGAAACTAGCCTTGTTCCCAGGGCCTACTCCCCTTTCAAAATGACGGACAGACACGAAGAAAAACGATTACCATATATACTCGCATATAAGCTGACCCCCAAATTTGAAAAAAAAAAAGCGTTTTAAATTTGGCGTGAGATTGAGGAGCCTTGTCGTGAGACCGTGAGAAATGACAAAAAATCGTGAGACTCACGGCAGAACCGTGAGAGTTGGCAGGGCTGTAATTGGGACAAATTTTACAAGATAATGAAGCAAAGTAAATCATGGCTATCCACTGTTCATCAAAGCTGGAAATCAGTATTCAGCAATCAATGATATGTGAATCAAATAAACCCAATAATAAAAAATACACAAGGAAGCCATTATGGAAAATCTATCTGAGTACTACCTAACAGTAGTGAAGGACTGGAATTAATTTCAAATATAGCACACATTTCTCAGTATTTCCTTCACCAAATAATACTTTATTAAACCCTGCTCATTTCACCCCTTTCATTATTAAGTGCACCAAATTGCAACCCACTGAATTAATCCCATGCTTTCCACAATTATATCACATGTGGTGTCTGAAAACACAAAAGTTATTTGTTCATTATTTTTATGCCTCATATCTCAAAGTGTAAAATTTACCACTCCATTCCCACTGAACACATAGTTATCTCCTTTCAGAAATTGTTGTGTCATGCCAAAATGTTTTGCTTAGCTTTTGTTAAGTGATCCTAGACATTGTGGGTCTACAAATCCTGCACTTTCTGACTTAAAGAAGTGCAAATTATGATTACAATAAACATGGCATAGCGTAAGGTATCATCTCTTTGCCCCATCTCCCAAAGTCTTTGTTAAAGTAATGACAATTTAACAGCTGTTGTAAGGCTGTAAATACTGATGAAATGAGAATGAGTCAGCAGGGTATTGCCGCTTTAAGACTGAGGTTGGGTCAGCAGAGTTATTGCCACTTTAAGAAGCTGTCTATATAAAGACGGCCATAAGAGGGCATCTCTCTCTCTTTCCTTGTGTCCAATCTCCATTGTCATTCTCTGTGCAGAGTAATGAAGAATGATTGCTTGTCTGGTATGTGCCTAACATGTATAATGTATTAATATTAATGTATATAGTAGTCTTGTATATAAACCACTGTTAAAAGGCAAAGTCTCTGTGTCCTGTGTTGTGCTCCTGGGTTGTCTCACAATAGTAGTCATGCTGCAAACACTGATAGTCTTTCTACATATCATTACAGTTTCTTATGGAGTCGAAAGGAAACTTTGAAGGCAAATGAGATCCAGGCAGAGGAACATCATGCCTTCAAAAATCTAAGGGACTGTACTGGACAAAACTCAACAGCACTTTTTCATGTGGCTGTTGATAAAAATAGGATCGCCAACATGATCGCCAAGGTCCAATGATGGATATGGAAGAAGCAGAAGCAGAAGAAGAAGGAGGAGGCGGGGAGGAGGAGGTAGTTTAAGTACTTGAAAGGTTTTTTTTTAATATCATGTTTTTAATATTATGACCTTGGACCAATCACCTTTTCTCAGTCCAACCTGCCTCACAGCATTGTGGCAGTAGGGGAAATAGGAGGAGAAAGGAGGATTAGGTATGTTTGCCACCTTAAGTTACTTATAAAAAATAATAACGTGGGATATAAATAAATAAATTTTGATTTTATGTTAGGAGTCTTTGAACAAAACTAATACATTTAGAAATAAGTAAAAATTATTCAGGTCCATTGCTTCTTACCTGCCACCTGGTCCCTATAAGCAATTTTTAAAAAATCAAGATGGTAGCCATGACCATGTGGTTAAATTCATGATCTGACTTTTTAAAAAAAAACTTTTCCAACAAAAAATGATATTTTTAGCCTCCTAGGAGAAACTGGTAGATGAGGCAGGCTTTGTAAAAATATTGATAGAGCAAGGAGCACAATGTGAAAAAGAGTGCAGGTTTGCATTTTTCAGTATCCTGTATGACATTGATAGATTTCTACTTTCACAGGTTCTTCTCCATTCAACTTTTTGCCACCATAAAACAGGTCATCTTTTTGATAAAATACTTACAGTACAGTACTTGATTAGTTTGCTGCAACCCAGCAGCAATCTAAAATCCGATCACTTAGGCAATTGCTGTAAAGCAACACAAAGAAAAGCTGCAAATATCTCTAAAATTAAAGTGTAGAAGTTTATAAAAAATATTTCCGAAACTATTACTGAACACCACAAAATAATCAGGAGTGTAACTGAAATAATATTGCAGATAAAGGATGAGATTTTCTATACATTTCTCTGACAATAAATCTCAGTAAAATAATTGAGACTTACTCCTGAGTAAACCTTCATAGTCTGTATTTGAAAGATTATTGAGAATTTTTCACTTCCATCTCACTTTCCTGCATGTAGACCTTCTCTTCAAGCAACATTTATTAGCCATTTGAATATTTTGTTCTCCTCTGCTTTAGGTTTCTTTCATTTTCAGTTCAAGTGCCAAATGGCACAGAATAAATAATATACAGTAGTTGAAAAGGGTCATTTAAGTAATTGGCTCCAATCCTTTGTTCACTGAAGGAAGATATATATCAAAACATCTCAGATGTTTATCTTTCACATGAATACATTTAGTAAGGAACACCTACAACATCTTTGAGTAATTGATTCCATTGTCACACAATATTCATTTAGAGTCTGCCTTCTTGCAATTTAGGTCCATTATTGCATGTCTGCAATTTGTGCAAGAAGATAGCACAGGTCCTGACCTTTTTTTGTAACAATCTCTGAACAGTCTTCTTCTTTTTCTCAAGAATTGTCTTCCTGAGGCTAAATATTGCTAAATCTTTCAGTCTCCTAACAAAGTTTTGCATTTGTCTTCTGGTTCTCACATGAGCAATTTTCCATTTGTCTCTTTATTTTTCATTCTGCTACATTAAACTTTCATGAACCTATCAGGATGGCACTGAATTTTATTTCTGTCTTCCTTAATATTACATTGATTGATCTGTGGCATCAAATTGTTGTCAACTCTTAGTGAACACATAGACAGATTTTTGTCTGTTAGTCTGTCCCTAACTCGATCATATTCTAACTGTGCGTACATTGCCATTGTAACTAAGTCCATCCATTTTGCTGCTGGTCATCTTCTTTTTCCTTCCACTTCTCTCAGCAATAGAGCCTTCTCCAGAGACCTAAGGCTTTGCATAATATGTCCAAAGTAGTGTTGAAAGAAAAATCCTTCTGGGTTCAATGCCAAGTGGGGAAAAAGACACTGGAAACTTGGAGGCTGTTTGGAAAGATGGTTTAATGGTGGACAGGATCACATGCCTTGGAGCTCCTGAGCGAAAAAAGGGAAAAGATGCTGAGAGTCCCTGGGTTTTAAGTCCTCTGTTGGAATTGAATTTGAGCTTGTATTCTGATTGGCTGTCAGACTCCCATGGGGCCATCAGGAGCAACTCTGTAGGCTGTGTTGAGTTCCAGGCTTGGTTGAGCATTGCTGGATGATGATGGAATGAAAGGGCCTTGGGATTTCTATGATGGGACTGCCTGAAGCAAATAGATCTTTGTTATGTAAAATAGACTGACCCAGGCTTTAATGGCTCATTAGCAAAGGGGGGGGGGAGGCTGAGTTTCTGCCTCTCTGAGTTTCTACTTCTCTTTTAGTGGAAATATTCTGCCTTTTTAATATACTCTAAAATTTCATTTTTCTAAGAGAGGGATGGGTTTTAACTTCCATCAGTAGAAAAATTGTTATATTAGATTGGCCACCCAAATTTGCCTCATTCTCAAATGTAACTTCTTCCTCCATGACATTCATAATAAAAATGAAGAATACCAGATCCAGGATTGAATCTTATAGTACCCCACTTCATATTTCAACAGGAAACTACTGATGTAGACTCTTTGACTGCAATATCATCTGTGAAGAGATGAACAACTTTCAAATCATAGACATATGATGCTGCCACATGCCAAGTTTGCTTCCAGATCTTTTCAATGAACAATCTGCATAGTTAAATGGGATAATTTTATGAAGAATCCAGATGACATTACCATCACTTAGTCACCAGCTTTCTTTTTATCTTCATCTTGTTTATTTTTGCCCCCACTTAACGGGGATAAATAATTTGCTTAGTCAGAAAGACCTGCAACAGAATCGTGAACTTCTGAATTATGTGAATTCAGGGTTCTTTTGAACAGCGGTCGCCAAACTTTATAGCTTGATAGCTTGGCTTGGGTGGGAGGGAGAATGGAACTGGGTGCGGGCTCTGTTCACATGAGGGACGCTGTGCAATGCATGAGTGTGTGCCCTGGTCTGCCACTCACGTTGAGTGGAGCTGCACATGTGCACTAGGCCTCCTCTCATGCGGCCCTGTTCTGAATTGGTCATGGCCTGGTAGTGGCCTGTTGTCATGCCCCTGGTGGAGACTGACTCTGAGGAAGAGGAGGAACAGACAACAGGGAGTAGAAGTGTGGCTTCAGAGGTGGTGGAAGAGGCTGGGGAAGGGCAGAGACTGGCTGAGCAGTCAGAGGAGGACCCAGGCCCATCCTCTATCCGTCCTAGGGCATGCAGGGAAGAGAGGATCAGGGTAAAATGTGGTCTACTTGGGAGGAGGGGGCCATGATCCTCTTCATGGGTTGCAAGTGTGAGATCTGCATAAAAGGTTGGACCTGCATGCTAATAGACGCTGGAGACAAATTAGTGTTTTATTCCTAAAGAAGGTTTATCTTGGTTAGCATTCTTCCAACGGACTGTCCCTGGTTATCTTCCTGAAGTTGGCAATTATCTATCTTGGTCTGTCGAGGAACTTTATTCAATGCAGTTTGTTTTTGGTTTTTGGTTTTTTATTGGCTCTTTGAATGTGAACTGTGTTTCTTGCTTTTGAAATGTTATTTTAAAAATAGTTTACTCCTCTACTGTGAACCATTAAACAGTGAAGCCAAGTTGAAGGCATTAAAGGACTTTTATTTACATTTTTGTTATATTTCTGAGATACTCTGGGTCATCATACTGGTGGCCTGGTGGTTGGGGACTCCTGTTTTAGAACAAGACATCAATAGAAATGTACAACCTCTTATTTGGTCCCTTTTTTCCTTTTGTTGAACACCTGTATTATGTCTCCAAAAGTATTTTTGTTGTTGTTGTTGTCAGTTGCGAAGTTATGTCCCACCCATCACAACCCCATGGACAATGTTCTTCCAGGCCTTCCTATCCTCTACCATCTTCTGGAGTGCATTTAAGCTCACGCCGACGGCTTCAGTGATTCCGTCCATCCACCTCGTTCCCTATCATCCCCTTCTTCTTTTGCCCTCAATCTTTCACAGCATTGGGCTCTTCTCCAGTGAGTCCTTCCTTCTCATGAGGTAGCCAAAGTATTTGAGTTTCATCTTCAGGATCTTGCTTTCTGAAGAGTAGTCAGGGTTGATCTCCTCTAGGACTGACCAGTTTGATCACCTTGCAGTCCAAGGGACTCTTCTCCAGCACCAGAGTTCAAAGGCCGCAATTCTTTGGCGCTTAGCCTTCCTTATGGCCCAACTTCCACAGCCATACATTGCAATTGGGAAAACCATAGCCTTGACTACACATCCTTTTGTTGGCAGGATGATGTCTCTGCTTTTCAGTATGCTGTCTAGATTTGCATAGCTTTTCTCCCCAGGAGCAAGTATCTTTTAATTTCTTGATTACATAGTCCCAATAAAATGCTTAACAGAAATTCAGAATGGCCTGAATGTATTTATTTAGAGGACTTATATGACTGCCAATCTCCTACAATGACCCTAGGCAGCTCACAACACATAAAACAATGATAAAAAGTACTCTTCCCTTCCAGCCCTCTGGAAGGGAGAAGGAATGGAGATCTCTTTAATCTCAAAATGGGAGGCTATTCCAGAGAACTGGGGCAGCTGTCAAAAAGGCCCACTTCCAAAGGCCCACCAAATCACAACATTTAAGGCAGGGAACCCAAAGCTCATTCACTCCATATAACCTAGGAGATTTTTATATAATCTTAGGGAGAGGCAGTCTCACAAGTAACCTGAATGGATATTTGCAGATTTACAAGCAATTAAAAAAAGGAAAAAAAGAATAGGAAACTGGAAAAGTATTTTTACTGACACTGGGTTTCTTATAACTTTTAATATTAGGTGCTGGGCTTTCTGTAAGATGAGTAAAGGTCATGATAAAACGTCCTCTTTTAAACAACAGTACAAGGTTTAGTACAAGCAGTAAAAAGTCACACTTATCATGTATACAATACAGTGCTACAACTAGTGAAAATTAGATTGCAGCAGAGGTGGTATTCAGAAGCTTCTGGCCAGTTCTGGAGAACCAGTAGCGGAAAATTTGAGTAGTTCAGAGAACCTGCAAATACCACCTCTGATTGGCTTCACCCCCATCTATTCTCGGCCTCCTGGGTCCCAGCTGATCAGCTGGGTCTTCTTTGGTTGCCCTGTACAGGAAAACGGAGCTTGATAGCAGGTTAGTAGGATAGGGAGAGAATGGGATTTTGCAATATCCTTCCTCTGGAGTGGAGTGGAAATGGAGATTTTGCAGTAATCTTCCCCTGCCATGCCCACCAAGCCATGCCCACCAAGCCATGCCCACAGAACTGGTAGTAAAAAAGTTTGAATCCCACGACTGGATTGCACCTTTATTATTTTACTAAGTGTTGTTAGGCAGGTGGATCCAACTACTGGAAAATTTCTCTTTTGCATAGCTGAACAAAGCACCACCCAGTCACGCAAAAGAATATGGTTTCTCCTATCCTCTGTATCAAGAGTCTTCAAACTTGGCAAACTTCAGCTTGGGAGTTGAAGACTTGTGGACTTCAACTCCCAGAATTCTTGAGCTAACATGACTGGAGGATAAATTCTGGGAGTTGGAGTCCACAAGTCTTAAAGCTGCCAAGTTTGAAGACCCCTACTCTATATGTTATAAACTTAGGACAGTGCAGGAAGAGAAAGGGAAGAGGTAAAGAAAGTACAAGAAGAGACTGCCTAACAACATACAAGTAGGAAGCTAATATCATATCTTGTCAGTTTGTATTGAATTGTGAACCCCTTTTGAAATGCAAAATGCAATGGTCATTGTATTCCCTTGTATTCCCTATATTCCTATAAATTGTTCCTATAATCCTTTTCTTGCTAAGCTCCCTTTTCCATCTAGAGATTTCACTACATTGGTTTAATAAGAATATTTATATTAGAAGCTTCCCCACATTGAAGACTACAGAATTGTATGGCTACCTTTTCTGTTTCAGGTTTGGCTCAAATTTTTCTATTTCTATTTATTTATTTATTTTATTTTATTTAGTTAATTTGTCAAGCATGTATGAGAAGACAGGTATAAGTGTGAACATAACATATAAACATATAAGTATAAACTGGTATAAGTATATAAATGAGTCTGAATAAATAGGAACAGTAAAACAGGGATGGTAGGCAAGCTGGTGCGCTTATGCACGCCCCCTTACAGACCTCTTAGGAATGGGGTGAGGTCAATAGTAGACAGTTTAAAGTTAAAGTTTTGGGGATTTGGGGAAGAAACCACAGAGTCAGATAGTGCATTCCAGGCACTGACCACTCTGTTGCTGAAATCATATTTTCTGCAATCAAGTTTGGAGCAGTTTACTTTGAGTTTGTATCTATTGTTTGCCTGTGTGTTATTGTGGTTGAAGCTGAAGTAGTCACTGACAGGTAGGACATTGTAGCAGACAATTTTGCATATTAAGCTTAGGCCAGACCATAGGTGGTGTAGTTCTAAATAGTCTAGGTCCAAAATTTCAAGCCTGGTGGCATAAAGTATTCTATTGCGAGCTGAGGAGTGGGGTACTCTTCTCATGAAATACCTCTGGGCTTGTTCAATTGTATTAATGTCCTTTATACAGTGTGGATTCCAGCTGTATTCGAGAATTGGTCTGGTGAAGGTTTTGTATGCCCTGGTTTACAGTTCAATGTTACTGGAGAAGAAGCTTCACAAAATTAGGTTAACAACTCTTAATGTCTTTTTAGCTACGCTGTTACTGAGCTTCTAAAAGGAAGATCCAAAGCGCTTTCCTTTCTTTTTCTCCCTAAGTCTGGTCTGAAAGAAGAAAACCTTGGTAGAAGGGTCAACCCTTGTTTGTTGTTCAGACTAGAGTGTGTCAGGAGACTGAGTTCTGATAATGATGTTATTCAGTCAGCCATAACTCTTGGCGATTCGAGGGCCAGGTCTCTTTACATCTTCCAATCTTGCACTGTTTCTTTGAGCTTTTTTTGTGCTCTGATTGGTGTCAGCTTTGTGAAGGTGTCCAGCCACCATATTCTTTGGAGGCCTGTTTTCCTTTTACTGCTAACTCTTCCCGACATAATGGCTTTCTTTGGTAAATCCCCCCATGTGATATGGCCAACTAGTTCAGCCCTACTAGTTGCAATCTCTCATATTTACCATTTCTTGAGGAACTCTTGTAAGAGAGGGTTTACCAAAGATATTTTAAATTAATATCCTTTTTCCAGTTTGGAAATAGTGTGTCTAATACTTTTACACGTCAGATAAAGAGTCTTTTAATGTGAGCAACAAGTAATATCTACCTTCAGCCCCTGGAAGAGAGAACACGCAGCCAGTACCACCACTACCATCTACCTGAAGTCTGATGGATGAAAGCAGGCGCTCCAGTCGGAAAGTGCTGATTTTTATCATCAAATCATCTCAGTGACATATGCAATTGTGTGGCACCTTTTAAAATCAGTTTTATGGGTAGATTTCCTTTTAGTAAAATGGAGCTGCTTAATTGGCAATAATAAAGATCTGAGAACATAGCAGATATTAAATTCATTGTTACTGGAACAATTTTGGGACATTCTTGCCTGAATAAAGGAATGGGGTAGATGGAGATAATATGTGACTGTAAAAAGATGTATAGGTCTATATCAATAAGGAAATGGGTTTCTCGGCATTTTAAATAACAAACTCAAATTTTTATAAAAATATATTGGATATTTTTCTGTGTTAATTAACCTTGCTGTTTGCCCTAAGAATAAAGCAACATAGCTCATTTTTATTCTCATTTTACAGATAGAGTCCTGAGCAAGATCTGTCAATCATTAAAACTGGGGTGACAGCTGAGGTTCTTTTCAGTTCCAAAATCAGCACTTTTTCTCTTGGATGGATGGATGTCAGTTTTTTCAGTTCAGAATTTGGAAGAAAGTCTATTTGTTTCCCAGGAGGTGTGCAGAGAAGAAGAGGCAACATGTTCCTGTTCGTTCCTTCTTGTTGCTGATGTAGTTGTTTTGAGGAAGAGACTGTGCAGATGGAAAGTGGGATCATTGGGTGGACTCCTGGCTCTTCAGGAAAAAGGGGAAAGTTCGTTTCTTCTTTGTGACCCTATGGTTCAGTCTGTAATTAATTTTTTCTCTTCTCATGAATAATAAAGAGTTTTCAAAGGAAAGTCTCAGGCAAGTCTATGTGTTGTGTGGTGGATCTGAGGTCTTGTTAGCATGCAGGGATGTAGTTCCTTGGAGGTTACAAGTGGCAGGCTCTGTCCAGTATTGTAAGCTGCAGCATGCTTGGTGAAAGGAATGGAGGAGGAGGAAGAAGAAGGGAGGGGAGGGAGAGACTGCAGTGACACTGCTTTCCCTGGGCTGGCTGAAGCATCTCACTGGTGACAGGCCTGGAAGCACGTGGCTACGTCATGAAAGCCAGTCTCTCAATGCAAATTTCAACTCCTCCTACTCCCGGTTGAATGCCTGTAACTCATATCCAAGGCTCAGGAGCAAAATCCAGTTTGTGTGAGTGTGTGTGTGTGTGTGTGTGTGTGAGAGAGAGAGAGAGAGAGAGAGCAAGAGAGAGGGAGAGAGAGAGAGAGGGAGGGAGAGGGAGAGAGAGAGAGTGCATGTATCTTTCTCTCCCTCTCTCTCTCTGCATGTGCAGAGAAGATAGAGAAATTCCTAATGCAAGCTGGGTCTTGGGCGAAGCAGAGAGAGAGAGAGAGAGAGAGAGAGAGGGAGAGAGAGAGAGAGAGAGAGAGAAGGAAAGAGAAGAGAGCTGCCTCCGTGATGTGTATGTTTGCCTGCGTGCTAAGGGCTAAGCTTTGCATCTGTTGTGAAGCCTGACTGGGAACTGCAGGTGCCACACAATTGCATATGTCACTGAGATGATTTGATGATAAAAATCAGCACTTTCCGACTGGAGCGCCTGCTTTCATCCATCAGACTTCAGGTAGATGGTAGTGGTGGTACTGGCTGCGTGTTCTCTCTTCCAGGGGCTGCACCATGCTTATCTTTTGATAGGATGCATCCTGTTTTGGCTTTGTTCTGCAGATCCACCCATCCACCGAACCATCAAGTAACAGGCAATGGTGTCTTCTTTGGGGATCTTCTCTTTTTTACTGTGGTCTTGGGTTAGTTTTTGGCCTTGGTTGGAATCTCATCGCCTCATGTCTTGGTTGGCTTCGATCTGAAAGGGAAGAAACAGACAGAAAGGAGAGGATCTATGTCTTTTTTTTCCTTCCACAGTTTTGGGTGATAATCCACCGTCATTCTGGAGGGGGAATAACCATTCACTCTGCCTGAAAAACGCATCTGTTGAGAAGTCTGAAAGAAAGAAACCACGTGAGGGGAAAGGGGGGGGGAAACCCTGGGAGAGCAAATTTATTATTATTTTTTCCCCCCTTTGTTGTTGTCTATGATAAAACTGGTGCACCTTTTGAGGAGAACTGATCTCAATTTATTATTATGCAACAACCACAAGGGTCTCATCTATCTCAGGGTGTATAAGCGCTGGATTGCTTTTCGCCCAAATCAATGTGGTTTCTTTGGAACATTTTCAGCAAAGGATCGCATATGCTGCAGTGTCTTTGTGGCAAGAGTCTTAAGAAAAACAAGAACCCAACTGGTAAGCAATACATTACATCACGTTGTTTTTTTTCCTTTGTATTACTGTCTGTTGCTCGCCGAAGGCAGATCTGCAGTCCTGTTGAGGGTAAACTGAGGGAAATGGAGTTAGGCCAGTGTCGACTTGCATGTGTGGTTCCCACTGTAGGGAAGCAAGCAAGGGTCAGGCTGGACATGATTAGACAGATCTGTTTGGACTGTGTTGAAACCAGAAATGGAGAAATTTAGATCACTAGAAGATGAAATTGTAGCATGCTGCTGAATTGAAACTCCCCCACAACCCATAGGTGCAGTTAGCTTCCAGAAGAGATCTCAAGGCCTTGCTTCTGCACTCTTACACGCCTGTGGCTTGTAGGTGGCTCCAAGGGACTTTTGGCACAACTTTTCCAACAAGGTTTGTGTTTCAAAAGTATGTGAAGTGATGGCTTGCCATTCCAGCTGTGCGCTCTTCAAGCAGCCCTTCTCTCCATCCCTAGCTGGTGGCAGGGTCAAAGGAGGTGCTTTTCAGGGAGCCTGTGCCTGTAGAAGGAAGGGAAGAAAAGTCCACCCGCTTATCAAGAGTGTAGCAGAGGGGTGTGTGTCTGCATGTGTGAATGTGCCTTGACAGGTTTCCTCTTTGCCTTTCCATTCAGGTATGGGGGGGGGGCTTGAAATGCCATCCTGTCTGTTTGCTTTCTGCGTAACAGTCATGCGTTCAGTCCCAGGTAACTCCAAGAAAGAACTTGCAGGACATTGAAAGAGGAAATGTTGATGCCCTACAGCTCACTTTCTCCTCCAACCCTTCTCTTTTCTGTTTTGTTCTTTGCTGTCAACAGAAGAGAAGGAAAGGAAGGGAACAGCACTGACCAACGGGCAAAGGCTTGTGCTGGCGGGGAAGCAAGCCCCCCCCCTCTTGCAACCCCCCCCCTCGAGTCAGACTTTTCAGTTGTGGGATGGGATGCTTCTCTGGGATGTCAGTTGGAGTATCTGCAGTCACTTGCATTCTTTGGAGAGAAGCATCTCCAATGTGTATGGTACGCCTACAAAATCAAGGAGAAGGGAAAGACTGCTTTTAAGCCCTTGCATGCATTTGTTATGTGCCTCTGTCCACTGTATGTATGTTTGTCGTATTGCCTGCCCTGCAGTGGAAGCTTTTAAGCAAGAGGTTCCTGAATGCTGATACTGCAGTGTAGTACATCACTAGCATGCATTGCATTGTCACCCAGCATCAACAAGCTGCAGCAGGACTGGGAAAGCTGGGGCCTACCAGAGTTTGGGACAGTCACACCAGAGCCTTCTTACTTGCCTTCTCAGGACTGGAGTGATGCCAAAGAGACAAACTCTGCTTCCTGAGAAATCCTTTCTTCCCTTTGTCTACTCCCTTCCCCTCACTAGTAGCTTTCATTACTGCTGCAACAAGGAAGCTCCTTTCCAGAAAATTGGGGAGGCCAGAATGCCCCAATTGCACAAGAAGAGCCCAGGAGCCTGAGGCACAAAATGCATCCCTGCAGGACCGACACTGGCGGAGTGGATTCGGGGTTTGTGGGCTGTGCTTCTTGAGACTAGAAGACACCCCCCCCCCCCATTGCCAAGCACTGCGGTCTGAGGGACGCATGCTGGTGGCAGGCAACTTTGCCAAAGGCGCAGAGCTACTTTGTGGAGAAGATATTCCAGGGAAAAATAAAGCCCCCACCTCCCTCTAAGCTTCTGCCCTCACCAGCTCATCTTTGGAATGAGGATGCCAGCTTGTCCCAAATAAACTTTTGGAGTCTTCTTTGGTTATGTCTGAAACAAACAAAAAAATCTTGCAGGTTTGGGAGGCAGGGAAGAGGCAAAGCATTTCCTTTTTCTGAGAGAAGGCAATGTGGTGGGGTGGGAGTGGGATGTGAATTCATGACTGTTTCCTGCTCCTTAAACTCCCCTCCAGGCACTTCTTCATAATATTTTTGTTTGGATTACTTTAGGGCTTCTTCCCAGAACAATGTTCCTTGTTCTTGGCTTATTTCTGATACTTCAGTGATGGTTGGAGGCTGGTTTTGGAGCCACCCCTGTGGGTATCCTGAGCTGCTGTTGCAGCTTTACTGTCATGACAGACTGCCTGAAAGAGTGAGATGGAACTGCTTGTCACAGGCCTTTAAGGTTCCTAACTCTGGCCTCTCTATTTGCTTCCCTGCATGTATCGTTCGCTGTGTCTTTCCTAAGGGAAATTTAGACCTGGTTTGACTGATGCCTAACTGGTGCCATTACAAAACAGTTTTATTATTATTTTATTTTTATTATTTTATGCCATTACAAAACAGTTTTGGTTAAGCTTTTTGCTAAAGGAGATGATGGAAATCTGGATTACTTTGAATTAAGTCTGACAAAGCCTTACAGAATTTTCAAGGCAATATGAAGGAGGATGGATATTTTCAAGTGACTGGTTTTCCCAAATTTGTTGAATTTCTCTTGTCTCCCTTTCTGTTCTACAAAAAACTTTTGTTCCTCCACCTGTCCAGCTCTCATTTTTGATAATGTGTTTTCTCTCTGACTCCCACCTTCCTTCTTAATAGCAACTTTTCAGGTACAGTGCAATTAATCTATACTTCTGAGGGATATGGATCAATCAGCATGAAGTAGATAATTAAGCTGTCCCAAAATACAAAGGAGATTTAAGATGTAGTTTGAATGTGATTTATCATAATTGGCTGACTATGTTTCTGAAGGATCTCAATAGGTCCTTAAAATTGAGGTAGAAAGGATGGGCATTATTGTGTATGGAATGGCTACAGAGATGGACACTTTGATACTTTTAGTTTTGTCGCATGCCAAGGACTGACCATGTTGTAAAGCTTTGAGATGCTACAACTTCTCAGAAAAATCAAACCATATACGACAAATACCATTTTTAGGAACCAACTGGAATGTTTCTCAGAGTCAGAATGTAATCAGTGTTAATGATGACTAAAATGTGTTTTGAAAGCAACATTTTCTTTTTGCTCAATTTTCTTTTGCGGTGCTGTACTGTGATTGGCTATAAAACGGAGGACTGAAGCAGTTTCTTGCTTTTTCAAAAATAATTTTGGATAAATGCCAAGGAGTTCTATGAAGCAGGAATTCAGTGGGTTGACTGAACTTGCAGTGTACCATGGACCAATCATCACTTCTTTTTCAGAAGAGTACATATTATTGCATGTAGCTGTGAGATTCTGAAAATGATTTTTTTTAACTGTACTTTGTATGTTTATCTTGTATTCAACTTAATTCACTTGTGTATTACAAGTAGACGTTTTGTTACAAAATGTCCTTATTTTATGAAGTAAATGATTTTATAGCTTCTAAATTTTTGGTCCATCATGTAAGATAAATATTCTTGACTATATAGTAAAATGAATCTATGCTTATCTATGGAATGATTGTCAAATTTTAAATGTGAATGAAAATGTATCTTAATGGAATATTGAATGATTTGTTCTTGGAGTTGTTCTAATGTTGATATGGCACATGATTTATATATAGATTTTTGTCCAACTTTTCTTTTATATTTATTTCCTTCCACTTACATCATGAGTTTCCTTTAATTTGTTATTCAGCCCTCTTTGTAACACTTCAAATAGTTGACAAGAGACACTGATTTAATTTTAGAAGAGAATAACTAATGGCACACTTTGCACCACAATAATAACAGAAATGTTCAGCTTGTCTCTTTCTAATTTTGACTGTCAAATGTGGGTTTTGAGAAAAAGGTATAGATACTTAGAATTTTACTAGTGTATATTTAAGGGAAAACTCTTTGGGATTTGTCCTTTATTATTTTAATGGGGAAAAAAAAACAGAATATCAAGTTTGTATGTCATTACTGTATGTCATTATTAAAGCTGTTTGCCTCAGTCCTTCATTTTCTGCCAACATATTATGCTTTGTTGTTCTTCATTTCGTCCTTAAGCATTTTCAGAGGAAAGGGAAAACTGTAATTTGATGTTTAATCCTCCTAGGTTTCCTATCTTGTTAAGGAACTTTCTGCATGATGATTTTGAATGTCTTGAAATGCTGCTGGGATCTACAGTAACTCACAGCCAACATATATTTGTGCATAATCCCAATTGTTGCATCTTGGTATCTTCTGGTAAAACATAAAAGAATATTAACCTTTGCCACTGCAAATTTGCTGTCTGGTTGTATCTTGCTCATGCATTGTTTCTGCCTTGAATATAGAAATTAACCTGAACTGCATGGGGTTGGAATGTACACATTTGCAAAAATAAGTCTTACTTTTCATTTGTCACAAATCCAGAAATGCCTCACTTGCAGATAGTCTAGTATTGGGTTTACTTCAGAAAGGTACAATTTTTACCTTCTAAAGCATGTACACAAATGGAGAGAGAAATGTAATCTGAAGTGGAAACAGGAAAGAGGACTAACTTCTAACAGATTTAGTGATTGTGGAGGTCCTCCTTGCACTGTACATAAGGATGGTGCTTGTAGGGCAGTTGTCTTCCATGTTTACTACAAAAGGCAGATATGTATTAGCAAATTTGTTATGGACAATATCAGGATGAGAGACAATGCTATGTTTGCCAGCTACAGTAGCTAACTTACAAAGAATAAAGATTCTGTTGGAGGGCTTTTGAACTCCAAATGGCTAAGGAAATAAACTTATCTTGTTTTAGCTTGGTGTACATTTTTGGTTTGTGTCCCTGTATTAGAAGTCAGTTCTATTCTATCATATGAATAGGCGTAATAAATTAGATTTATCGAGGGGCTGCCACAGAGAGGAGGGGGGTCAAGCTATTTTCCAAAGCACCTGTAGGCCAGACAAAGAATAATGGAAGGAAACTGAACAAGGAGAGATTTAACCTGGAAATAAGGAGAAACTTTCTGACAGTGAGAACAATCAACCAGTGGAACAGAAGTTGTGGGAGTTTCATCACTTGAGACTTTCAAGAAGAAATTGGACTGCCATTTGTCAGAAATGGTGCAGGGTCTCGCGCTTGGGTGGAGGGCTGGACTTGATGACCTACAAAGTCCCTTCCAACTCTGATTATCTGATTTTGTGAACTTGTTTTACCCAAATGGGGAAAATAAAATGTAACACAGGAATCACTGGTATGTGATATGTGGGTGAGGGAAGAGAATGGTAGGTACATTTCTAGTTTATAGTGGGCTTCCTGATGGAAAAAGTCTTTACATATAGTTCTGTGGTAAATTTGCTGAAGCTGTGTTCTCTCCCATCCCTTTGCATTCATTCAGACACAAAAATTGACTTGACAAAGGCCATAAAGGTCTTATATCCAAATCCAACATCCTGAGTCCCAACCAACTCTTATGCATGTTCTTCCTTAATATGTGAATGACAAAATATATCCATGATCTATATTTAAGGACCCAATGTACTTGTGAATGTTAATATCTTTTTTGCATTAGGATTTCTACAGCCTCTGACTTTAAACTCCTTTGTCGAACTGTAGCACACATACCGAAAGAAGCACATAATGCCAGAGTCCCTAAAGAAATTACTTTGCAAAAACTGCTATTTTCCCCAAGTGTGAAATAGCAATGGGTTTGCAGTTTGTTATCTGGGGCAAATATTTGATTTAGATAGGGGATGAGAGACTTGGCAAAGGTGTAGTCTTTCAACCTCGAGTCATAGCAGAGGCTAAAAGTGAATTAACCATAATTTAAAATGCAAATGTTGAAGATACCCATAATGTATTGTGTAGCTTGGATAAACCTATATGTCTTCTGCCAGCCATTTTGAGTTCCAGTCATCCAACTGGGAATTTTTAGCATTTCTTGCTAATTAAATATTAATGGAGCAATAGGCAATTAATGGAATGGTAATAAATAGTCAAACACTGAAAACTGAGGTAACGATGCAACCTGTATGGTTTTTTTTTTAAAACCATCCCCAATGTGATTTATTTCTGTCTTGCCTTACCTTAGCTTTCTTCCCATCTTTGCAAATTGTACATGTCTATTGGGCTTCTCTTTGGACTGTGGTATAAAATGAAAGCTGGAGGCAAGCAGTAAAAAAATAATAACGGCCACAAGTCAATATGATATTCTAACGAGAGGAATTTCTCAGTGGGGTGAAGGCCTAGGGCCCAAATTTTCTGCAATTTATTATATACAAGTTTTTTTTTTTTTATGGCCAGGTTATGTGCAAAAGACAAGGAATAGGATCAGTAATTTACTCAACATTTTAAACTCAGCTGTAATCCAAGAAAATATATATTGTCATTATGATTTCACTCGGTCAAGAAGGCAAAATGGTATGTACAAATATGAATACTATGTCACTTGTAAAATGGGACACTGAGAGGGGCACAACCTTAGAGCAGACTTTCCTATGTTTCCACATGATAAGGACACTTTACAGCAGAACCCTAAATATTGCCAGCTCAAAATTGCCTCATGTTTTTTAAGGGGCATTTTGTGGTTTTCTGTTGCTCAAAGTTAGTAGAATAATTCATTTAGTAATCTCACATTTAGCAATACATTTGGGTTTTTTTTTAAAAAAAGAGCACTTCACTTCTTCTGTAATTTGGAACTTTTGACATTTTGTTTGGTTCTGAGCAGCAGTTCAGGAATTTTGATGACAGAAAGATACATTTGGTGGACCTATTGCTGTACTAGTAATCAGCAAACTTTATTAAATTTGGCATCGTGCCTGAACCAACTATTTTTAACTATTTAATACAGGAAAGACAAAACAAATAGAAACAAAACAAAGCAAAAAGTTCTGGGCTCACTGTCTTCTAATATCCTACTGGGATTAGAGACTAGCCTTACCAATAGAAAGTTTTCTGCCAGTGATGCTGCATTTTAGAATAAGATGAAAACAGATAGGAGTCATGGCGGGATATATGACTCCATCCTTTCCTTCCTGCGTTCAGGCTACTGCTGGGATACCAAATGGCATTAAAACAATTCATATGTGGGATTTATAAGTCTTTGTAAGGACTTTTTAGCATTTAGTGTGTTTCCTCTCCCTTGCAATAGCCTCATGAAACAGGAAAGGGAATGAATATAGCAATCATGATTAAAGAATGGGAAAAATAATGAAACATTGCCATGAAAACAAATGCAGAGGGGAATGTCAATTCTCAAAAATGTAAATTATTATAAGTTATTGTTGGAAAACGGAGTTTATGGGCTTTCCCTCATGCCAAGTCTTAAGTTGATGACTATCATGTGGAAACTCGCAACAAATGAATAACTCTTAACAAATTGCAGTGCCATTTGTCAGAAATGGTGTAGGGTCTCCCACTTGGGTGGGGGGGGTTTGACTAGATGACCTATAAGGAAGGTCCCTTCCAACTCTGATTATCTGTTATCTGTTAAGTATCTTTCTGGATTTCAACCCTTCCTCTGCTTCAGCCATAATGATGACCCAATAGTCTGTCCACTCTGCATTTACCTTTTTCCCTGATCGATGGATTCCTTTGCTTATTTACTCTTCTCATATATATGCCAGGAAAGCAAGCACAAATCCCTTTCATTTCGGGATGGGACTTTGAGAGTATGGGATTCCCTTTTCTATCAGTTGCTCACTGGTACCCTCTGGAGTGATCCTGGATAGAGATATACAGAAGTTGTTGCCTTTTGCCTCAAGCGAAAGATATTGAAACTTTTCTTAAAATATATTCAAAATGTCACATTCTGGTAGTGGCTCAAACAGATGCTCTGTAATTCACTAAACTACAAGAAGAAGGAAGAGGCAAAACACAATCAGATTTGCAAAATTCTGTCATCTCAATTAAAAAATGGCTCTAACTTTCCTGGGGAATTGATCTCCTGGTGTGATAATGAGGCTGACACAGAGAAACCAAGGAAAAGAAAACACTGGGTCGTACCAGTCTTCCTGTCATTTGAACTAGAAGGAAGTGTTAGAATGCTTGTCAATTTCACTTTTTTGAGGAAAAAAAGCCATTTCACTGAATTCGTTCTTTTTTTAAATGCAGCCTTTGTCATTTCACTAGATTGTTTTTAAAAAGTGTGGTGGAATATAGGAATGTGTCTGCAATGAAATGAAGCATATCAGACAAATAGGACAGGATCTCCAGCTGTTAAAAGTGGTCAGTGGCCCATATCACTCTGGGGTCAGGTTGGTTGTCTCAGACCAGTACTTTGTCTTTCATCTAAGTATATAGTTAAGTAAGTAAAGATTTCCAGGGAGGATTTTGGTGAATGGCTTATCCTTGCAGAAAATTTCCTCCGAACTTATTTTTAAAGAGAAACATCTGTGAAATTTCATAATTGCTTACCAATTTTATGCCAGAGAATAGTCTTTCATACTTTTAAAACTGGATTAACTTAAAATATTTCATTTCTTATTAAGTCTGTTTTAAGAAAGTCAGAGGGGAAAGAATTTTGCTGAGCAGTACAGTGTAGGAATCTTATTTTCAAGTTCCTGAAATATTTAGTTAAAACGATTCGTTTTTAAAGCATCTTTCTCTAATTTGATATTCTTAAAATATTGTGGAATTAAAGGTAACCACATCTAATGTCAGCATTCCAGCAAAACCAAACTCCAACCAAAACATCTGAGACAGGCATTTTCTCATGGTGGTAATATGGCTTCCAAAGCTGATATCTAGGCTACAAAAAATTGAATAAGAGTTCAGTTTTCTTGTGCCTCTTTCTTGTCATCTGAATTTTTGCATCTGAAATCAATAATTGTAAATGTGGTGGTTGAATATTGTTACATCTTATTGGGAGATCAGAAAGTTTGGGGACTCTGCTTTGATGTTAAAAAGTTGTTTTTTTAAGGAAACTCCTTATCAATCCTGTAAATGAGAATCCTGTATAAAAATCTTGTTTAAGCATCAGAATCCTGTACAAAATCAAAATCCTGCAGAAAAAACAAACTGTTATTTGAGAGTTCCTATAATATTAGAAGGCATGTAGAAAATAAAATGTTCATACTTTTGGTTTCTTCCAACAATGTTTTATGGCACAAAAAAAGCATTCCTGGCAAAAGTATGTTCTCCTATTTAAGCATTAAAGATGCAGGAAATCTCCCAGAGTCTGAATTTGGCAAATTCCCATTCAGGAGAAATATATTTCACATATTGCTAAAAGAAGACAAAGAAATATGCATATGTGTCAATTATATTTCATGAGAACATTATGTATGCCAGGGAATAACTATCTATGTATGGCAAGCTATCTGTCCTAAATGTATTGATAGTTGTTGGTATATTCCTCCCAGAGCTCAAATGCAAATTGTTCTATTTACACGGATCTCACTGGAAAGCTACCATATTTGGTTCAGAAATCTGGACCATTAAAAATCAACAGAAGTAGAGTTTTAAGTATATCTTTGTTTGCTTCTCCATGATTGTCTGGATTTTTGCATCCCAGTTCTGATAGACTTTTTTGTTTACTTGATGAAGCACAACATATAGTACAAAATTCTAAATTTCTATAAACGAATATATGTTGCACTTCTTAATGGTTGGAACATTTTCATGCTTATGATTGTGTCTGGGATATATTTACTGATAATCATCAATGATAGTTGAATTTTAATACTTTGGGCTGCAATTATATACTTGGCTTTCTTTGAAGAATATGTAGTGGTTGAAGTTCCAAATAGCTAAGCATAAACATACTGTGGAAGAGAATGACTGGCATTTGGGAGAAATTAGTCCTCTGTATTTTCAAATGTCACCCTTTTAATATAAACTGTCTCAGAATATCCCATCTATATATATAATTAAAATAATAGATAAAATGTCTACATTTAAAAAATACAGCTATTTTAATAAAGAAATTGGATTTGAGGGCAATTAATTGCTGACTGGTACATTTCCATTTATTGAGTACATAAAAATTTATGCACAACATCAGAGATAGGTATCCAATATATTTGTACATGTTTACTAGAAGGAAGCCCCACTAACTTTAGAGTTACTTTCCCACATGCAATTTCATTTTGGAGTGCAGTTCAGCACTACTATTGTATGTATACCCACCTTTCCCTGAATATAATACCCTGTCTTATATTTTTTTGACACCAAAAAAGGAACCAGGTGTTATTTTGGGGGGAGAGATGTTGTCCACTGATTCACCTCATTGTGTGTGCCACCCCAGCCTTCAGGAACTTCTTCAGCTTTGGATAGATGCAGTCAGGCCTCGCATAACTCGGCCCATTTCTTTTGCAGCCAGCAAGGCTTTCTTGAAAACCTCTATAGCCGATAACAGAGCTCCAGTTCGATTCAGAGCTCTGTTATCAGCTACAGAGGCCTTCAGGAAAACCTTGCTGGCTGCGGAAGAAATGGGTCGAGGTGTGAAAGGCCTGGCTGCAACTATCCAAAAGTAAGTAATAGGGCAGGCAGCTCCATCACCCCATCCCCACCCTAGCTTAATTTTTACCCATGCACCCTGGAGTGAGTGGGGGCTTATTTTTTTGGGGTAGGGCTTATGTTGGGTGCATGTGTAAAAATCAAGCTAGGACTTACTTTCTGGGTAGGTCATATTTTCAGGGAAACATGATATTTTAATGGTCATTTCACTGTGATGGTTTTCAATTTTCCTGTATTCCTGAGGCAACTATCTTGTGCATAATTAGCCAGAAACAAGTCCTGTTAAATTTAGTGGCACTGTACATAATTATGCTGCACGTATAGGTAATTTCAAATTACAACTGTTTTTAACGATGGTTCAAAGTTTCACAGCTTTGGAAAAAGTGTTTTACAACCCATTCTTAAAGTTAAAGTTCTTGCACCATCTTCATGGTCATGTGATTGCCATTTGAGCTCTTGGCAACTTTTACAGCAGTTCCAAGTGTCTTGCTGTCACATGATCATGATTTGTGATCTTCTCAACCAGCTTCCAACAGCAAAATCAATTGGGGAAGGTGAATTTGCTTAATTATTTGCATGATTCATTTAACAACCATATGATTCACTTAACACAATAAAAATGATTTAAAAATTGATTCTGATCACATGATGACTCAACAATCACATCATTTAGCGACTAAAATTCTGGTTTCAGTTGTCATCATAAGTTAAGAATGCCCTCTAATGAACTGAGAAGGAAACGTCTAACATAATTTAAATACCCGAGTATCATATTTTAATTGTTTATTGTCCATATTCAAAGGCAGCCAGTTCAAGAATCTGGATTTCTGAAGTATTGTACTTAAGCACGTGCTTTGCTGCTAAGATTTTCTTTAAAGAAAATTCCTTTAAAACATTTTCAAAAAGCAATCAGATGTATAAGAAAGTACTAAAATGCCTTGCAAATTCAGGTTGATAACATTTGTACAATAGAATTATTGTGATTCATTTCTCAGTGACAAAAACTTGATTCACGCTTGATTTCTACATGCTTCAGCACTGTGCATCCGATGACGGTTATCCCAATATGGGGAAATTGCTTCACTAAAAGGCATTGTGTGTGAAGTGCTGTCAGAAAATATGGAGGTTTTAATGTGGTATTATATCTGAAGGCACAGTCACAATATAAGTCATATATCTGTGAGGCAGCTTAGATGACAGTCTTCTGTGACCTGTCTAGATTGCTATTTTTACTAGAGGCCTTCAGTGCCTGGAAGGTAATCTGTGAGAGATGCTACAATGGAGCCTATACTGAGCAAGATGCTGTAGATCAGGGGTGCCCAATCTCTGGGCCATGGCTCACTAGTGGACCATGACATGCAGGGGTGGGTTTCTACCAGTTCTATCCACCTCTGTAAAACTGGTAGCTCTGAAGAGCAGCAGACATAGAACCGATTCTATGTCTGCTGATGTTTTTGCCGACCCGTCCACCCGGCCTCTTACCTGATCTTTATTTCCTGATTTTTCAACTTCAGCTGTCGAACGAGGCACTGCTGCAGTTAAAAAAGCAGGAAAAAAGGGCTGTTTCAAAGGCTGCTTCTCTGCACCCAGCATGCTGATGACGATTTACAGGCGTGCAGCTCCCAGCGTGCAGGGAAGCTCGTAAATCTCAAACCAGTAGTTAACCCTGTCGTATCCCACCCCTGGTGACGTGTTTGCAACCAGGTCATGGAAACATCAGGTGAGCATGTGCGCATCCCAGAAGTGGTATTCAGCAGGTTCTGATCAGTTCTGGAGAACTGGTAGTGGAAATTTTGAGTAGTTCAGAGAACTAGTGGTAACTTTCCCTCAGGAGTGGGGAGGGAATGGAGATTTTACAGTATCCTTCCCCTGCCATGCCCACCAAATCATACCCACCAAGACATGCCCATGGAACCGGTAGTAAAGATTTTTGAATCCCACCACTGGCACATCCCCACTTGTGTGAGAAGTGGGCACGTGTGCATATCACTTATTAAATGGAGCTTCATGGATATGTTTGCCATCTGTTCATGAGGGACCATCTCTTCTCTCTCCCCACCTCGCTGGTCCACGAAGCTGGATGGTTGGGGAACTCTGCTCTAAATAGTTTTTAGGTTACCTCCCAATGCTATGTTTCCATAATTCTGACTGTTCCTGGTATAGTATAGGTAGCTTGTCACGAGCAAGCACATCTGTGGAATATTGGCAATAAAAATGTATGCAGGACTATTTAGAAGTTCTGCATTATTCTTTGGAGATAGAAAAAAAAAACCACTGTAACCTAAATCTGGATCCAGATTTCAGGACAATGCTTTAAGTGAGTCCAACTTCTATTCTTGTGGAGGTGAATAATAGGGGAAATCTTCTTGCTGATGCAAAGTTGGCTACCTTTTATCCATTTCATTATGTTCTGACATAATATGTGGCTTGACTATAATTGTAGAATTTAATATGATGCCATACTGAAATGAAGAACAGGCTCATGACTTCTTATCATTCAAAATCTCCTCATGGCAACCCTGTTCATCATCTAGATCAGGGGTGTCAAACTCGATTTCATTGAGAGCCACATCAGGGTTGTGTATGATCTTGGGGGGGGGGAGGTGGGTATGGCCAAGGTGGGTGTGGCCAGGGTGGGTGTGGCCAGGATGGTCATGGCCAGCTCAATGTCACTCATATTGGGCTGTCTGTGATGACTTGGGCAGGGCAGATCCATTTTTGGCTGCCATGGTCTCCTACAGCACGCCAACAGGTTGTAGATCAGCATCCGGTTGGCCTGGCCGGGCCAAGGCACTGCAGACTGGTCCTTCGCTGTTTCTAGGGTAGTCCAGTAGGCCAGATCTAAGCACCCTGCAGGCTAGATCCAACCTGAGAGGCTTGAGTTTGACACCTCTGATCTAGATTGTGTAACTTTTAAAAAAATTTTAAAGGTTCCTTTCAATGTTAAATATGCAAACCATGCCATAAATGAAAAGTTGAAACTTGCTGAAGCTGGGCAGATTATTGTATTGTGTATTGTAAGGGCCCCCCCCCCCCCATTTTTGTTGTAATGAAAGGAAGTAATCCCTTGTTTTATTGTGTTGATTGCAGTAAATAGGTTCTTATAAATCCCTCTGGTCTCATTGGGATTTAATAGGTAAAGTACAGTACATATGCGTAGGGTCTTTACACATTGTTGTCCATCTTTAACAAGAATGTTAAAGGTGACTAATGTCATCAGTACTGAATCCTTATCAAGTCCTTATTAAATGTAATTGCTTGTTGGGATTCACTATATGAACATTACCTTCTTCCCAGTGAAGTACACCAAAAAGAATCTGTTTCCACAGGACCTCATTGCCAGATAATTACCAAAGTCATGCCAGCATGATGAATCCATCATTACAGTCTCACTAAAATTGACAATGAAAATGGGAAGGAGTCTGTATTAAAACAGCAGTCAAAAAGACATGCAGCGAGATTCCTTTAATTTGCCAAGAAATGTATTCTAATTATTGTCCTTCCTATAATGGAGCCACATTGAATGCTTTTGGACTTGCCTCTCAGTAGATCACACATAATCTTATATTTAATTGAATGATGCACATTTTACTGAAAGTCATCCACATTAATGGTTGTTCTAAGAATAGCAATCCCTTTCATAGTTCCAGTTGCATGAAATTTTAAATAGCTGCTATTCAGAATTAATAGTTAGTACACAGTGATATTACAGTGACACAGATACAGGAACCAACATTTAGCAGACCGAGATATCAATTGTTCCATAACTATTTTGGATTACAAAGGCCTAATAATGTCAAATACGAAATCAAGAATTCAAACACCTGGTCAGTTACAATGCGATGAACTCCAGGACATCATATTTTGGCAGTGTTATATTATATTTCAAATTGGACAAACTGATCAGTTTTTGTACAAAACGATATACATTGGAAATGTTGATATTTTTAAAAAGTCAATTTTCCAGGACACTTGGCCGTTTGTCTTTTCAAGAGAGTTCTCCATAAAGCACAAAGTAAAAATTGCATCCTGAAATAGCTGAGATAGAATCCATTAAATCAATATGTTAATGTGGTTTAAACAGAGATTAACCGAGATTAAGATTTTCTAAATTTATCAAAATGTTCATATAATAATAACAAACCAGAGGGAAAAAAAGAAAAAAAGTGCAAGGAAACAAAAGCAACGTTAAAAAAAAGCATCTAAATGATTTTTATCTTCTTTTCAACAGATAATTGCATTCTTATTGCTCACCCTGTCAAATGTTCTACTCAGTGCACATCTTTCTTAGTTTTTAATATTAAGATTATCACATTATCACAGTGATACTTCCTGTAAAGTCCTTTTATAATAAACTAAAGCAATGGCTGCATATCATGCTATATAATATGCAGCACACTATTTCAAACCAAACCACAATATATCATACCTGGCTCAATAGTAGTTAATTGTGAGAAGCCCAAGTCCTAGTGGACAATCACTTAAATATGCAGCTGCCAAAAAAGTCAATGCTGTCCTAGAGGCATTAACAGAAGGATAGAATCAAGATCACGTGAAGTATTAGTACCACTTTATAATACCTTGTTGGAATATTTCATCCTGTTTTGATTGCCATGATATATAAAAAAAGATTTTGAAACTTTAGAAAGAATGCAAAGAAGAGAAATAAAGAGGATTAGAGGACTGGAGGCTAAAACATATGAAGAATGGTTGCAGGAATTGGGTATTCTACTTTAATGAAAAGAAAGACTGGGGTGACATGATAGCAGTGATATTTAATAATATCTAAAGTTATAGGTGTTCCAACACTGGAGGTTTTTATGAAGAGATTGGAAATCTTTTTTTCCTGAAATGGTCTAAGGTTTCCTGCTTGAGCAAGTGGTTGGTCTAGAAGACCTCTAAGCTCCCTTCCTATTCTGCTATTCTGAAGTTGGCCAATATCTCTTAACCAACTCAACAGTACAGGATTGTTTGGAAACAAGTGTCAGATCTGAGAGGTCTCCTCTAAAACCTGAAAAGGTATGTCAGGAATACAACTCTGATCAATGTAGAATTCAAGTCATGCCATAAATTACAGGCAATCAGATTGTGGGTTGAATGTTAAAGGAAGACTTCTTAATGCTTATATTAGTTCAACAGCAGAACCAAGAAGGCACTGAATTCCCCTTTGCCGGATAGGATCAAGCAAAGCTGGACAGCCATCTGTTATAAGTGTTTTAATTTGGATTTCTGAATTGAACAGAAACTTGGATTTGGTGGCCTTTCCCATTTTATTGTTCTGTTGTTTTTGTGATGCATATGACAAATTCAGTTTTTATATTCTTCCTGTGAGGGCTGGAGTTGCTATGTTGAAACAAAGAACCCAAGACAGCATTAAAATATGGTGCAGGTATCCTTTGTATTGGAGTCTGACTGGCAATAAATCTATTGCCCTATCATGGCAGAAAAATGTGGGAATAAACCCTTGGATTGTTATAAATAGCTGTCTCCAGCCTTGGCAACTTTAAGACTTACGGGCTTCAACTCCCAGAATCCCTAGGCAGCAATCTGCAGGGGTCTTCAAACTTGGCAACTTTAAGACATGTGGACTTCAACTCCTAGAATTCCCCAGCTAGCCATGTTTATTTGTGATAGAATATATAGTACCTGACCTCTGTTATAGGGGCTTTTTGTATTTGTAATGAAAGCAACCCATCTAAGCTTTGTTCTTGCTAATTCCCAAGTACTTGTTGAGTTTCTAGGCACATGTACTAACATGCCTTTAGGGAAGCTATGACAACATTCATCTTCACATAAGAACATGCAAACCAGACTATAGGATTAAATCACACCTTCCAACCTTCTTCCAATCCATTGGAAGATATGGATCAGGTTGCCAATATCTTCCTCCAGCAGCAAAACCCATAGTAACCCAGATGATGAACCAAGAAATAGGATAGAATTATCTCTACTGATAATTCCCCTGTCCTTCTGTCTAGGACCCAACGCTCAGAACAGAAACAGCATTTTGTTGATTAACATCTGTCCAATCAGAATAGAGCTGGAAGAGATCTTGAAGGTCTTCTAGTCCAATCCCCTGCTCAAGTAGGAGACCCCATACTACTTCAGAGAGGTGGTTGTTCAATCTTTTCTTAAAAACCACCAGTGATGAAGCACCTACAACTTCTGAAGGCAAGATGTTCCACTGGTTAATTATTCTTACTGTTAGGAAGTTTCTCCTTAGTTCTAGATTGCTTCTCTCCTTGGTTGGTTTCCATCCATTATTTCTTGCCTTCTTTGTGGCAACCTTCTTCCTTATCCAACAAATACAACAAGAATCCTAACAAAGCCACTTTCTTCATTATTTAGTGTGACTAATGCATCTTTCAAACTTTCCCATATATTGATTGTGTGTTGGATTTGTTATTAGTCTTTTTATAGAAATCTAACAATGGGCAATCACTCTCTTGTTGCAGAACACCAAAAGTTGGGTTACTGAAGTCATTTTATGTGACTGGCAAGGGCTACTTTTGAGAATCCCATCAACACAAGTGAATGCCAAGTGCTTGTAAGTTCTACGTTCAGAATTATTTTGCCGATTGGAAGTTGTTAGTTCAATGTAGATTGGAATAAAAGAGTTTTGAATGAATAGCTTAAAGAGGGGGGTATTAGTTGAAATTCAGAATGAGTTCATTCATGGTGGCTTCAAAGCTAAAAAAGCAACTTGGACCTAACAGATCTTTACTTTCTGTCTGGAAGAAGTTGTACCAAGGCACAAAAGGTCAATATGTATTATTTTGGATTGCCTATCAAGATGTCTTTTATTCTGAAGCACCAAAAAATAAAGAGTCATACTTGTGGAAAAAGGTGCATTTTGCAAGCAGATGTCCTAAATTGTCCAGATTGTCTAGATGATTTAGTTCAGGCTCAGAGGCAGAAATGTTGAACAATTTATCAAAGGCCAGACATTATTAATAGCTACAACATTAGTTAACATTTTTTGGACTAGCAGTGTTTTCAACCTCTCAGACACCTGAGACACTAGAACAATTTGTTAAATCATTTTAAAATTAAATAAAAAAATACCCTTATGATTAGCTTCTTATAGATATTTGTAATCACTAAACCAATTTGATGTGCCGATACTAAGAAATGAGTGGAATAAAGAATTACAGGTTCCTACATTGTCCTAACTTCTATAACAAGAGTACCAATCGACTTCAAATTATGACTTACAAAACAAAAATAATATTTAAAATTTATTCAACTCCATTACATTTGCATAGAAAAGGACTGTCAAAGCCAGCATTTTATCGAAGATAGTAATAAAGATAATGCTTCTTTAAAATATATGCTTTTACAATGACCTATACTTACTATGTTTAACAACTGGACAATGTGAATCAAGGGTTGCAAACTGATGGGCCAGATGCTTCATGTGCAGGCCACGCCCACCCCAGCTCTGCAAATGCAAAATCTTTGTAATATGTCACGTGATGTCACATGATGTGATCGAGTTTGACATCTGGGATGGATTCTCCATGCCTCTGAATTCTTCATGTCTCTTCTGCCTTTTTTAAATAAAAAAACTAGCTCTATACCCATGCTTTGCTATGAAACAATGTGATTGGGCTTAGTTTTTGGAGAGGAAAATAAGGGGGGAAAATTATGCCTCTGCCTACCAGCATTCATTGGTATTTATCTGATTAGCGTCCTGTCAGTGTGAGAGAGTTGAGTGCTGTTTGGAAACTGAAATGGTATTTGCTGTGTGAGTAAGAAGGAGACAGCAAGGAGCCTGGGCATGGCTTACCTCAACTGTTCTGTACTAAAGCTGGTTGCTGCTATGAAACTAAAAGTGAAACTTCTCTCCTGTGCTTGTGTTTTGCATTTGAAAGAGATTTCTTTTCAGGTGGGGAGGGGGAGTAGAACTCCTTAGCATCAGAGCATGTTAATAATAATATAGGAAATACTAATGCTCTGATGGTCATTTCGAAGAATGCTTTCTTAGTTAGCACCAAGAAGCCAAGAGGAACATATGTGACAAATTTCAAGTGTGTAGGCTTTACAGTTCTGGAGATTTTGTGATGATGCATGTAGTATTTCACTTTTATATATATAGGAGATTGTACTTAATCCAAAGACCAAATTGGCTTTACTATATTTCATGAGGGGGGCCTTGGTGCTCTCTGAGCTTGCTTGTTTTCTTGCAGATGTTTCATTACCCAAACTAGGTAACATCAGTGCCAGTAAGAAGTGATGTTTGCTGTCAGTTTATATTCTTATGGCTTGCCTGTCAGTGTTGGTGGGGGTGGCTTTAGAGATTGTTTGGTTGGGCTGTTTACTATGTTTCACCATTTGATAGATCTGAAAATAGATCTATTTTCTATACTTACTGCAATGCAGTAATTTGTACCCACCTTTTAAATCTGCAATAGAAATCAATAACTTTCAGATTGTTTTTGAGGACACTGTATCGCTTATAACACTTTCGGTATCCTTTGTCTAAAAATTTAAAATTTTTAGTTACTCATGGTATTACAATTGCAAAAGAGAAATTCTTCTAATGCATTATAATGCATCTTTAAATGAAAAACTGCTTTTGGGAGAAGAAAGAAATGGAAGTAATTGCTGAATATATTTGAAATACTTCCATTCCCAAGCTGGAACAACCAAGTGAAAAAAATTGTATGTCATTTTAAAGTGAGAATTCAATAGTTCTCACTTAACATATAGTATGCTCTAGCATAAAAATGTAAGTTTTAATTCATGATAGAAATAACTGTATTATTATAGTTCATCACAGTCAGTTAAGACCTGATTTGACATTTTTATCCACCTATTACTATTCTGTTCACAACAATGTGAAGTCACAACTGTCAGTTCTTTAACTTTCATATGCATCCAATTATTCCCAAGAACCTAGGATGTCATCATATATCCATGGATGTAGGTATAGATCCAAGCAGGTTGGTCTTTTGAAATTGACAGATGGAAATGTTGTAAAGGCATACATTTCCTAAGTTTTGTCCAATATTTTTTGTTATGACATTAAAGTGTTCCAAAAAACACTGGGTCTCCCACAGTCAATTTATGCCATAATCATTCAGTTTCAATTATCAGATTTTAGTACTCTCCTCCAATTCTTTGTCTTCTATTATCCCCTGGAATTGCCACAACAATTTTTCACACTTTCTTCTTTTTAACCACAATTATATCTGGTATATTGTGAGCCAAGACAATAAGCTGTATTCACAAATCTCCCAATATTTTAATCTGCTCATTTTCCAATTAGCTCCCTTTTTCCAATTATATATTTCTTCTAATTTTTCATTACTAGTACATAATTTTTATAGATGTTCCAGTGATTTTTTGGTGACCGTTTTATGATATTGTTTACAACCAGTTTGTGCAATCTTCTTGCACAAGCTGAGTTTATGATCTTCTTCATGAGTATATGTTTCTTCTTCACTGCATAATTTGCACTTTGAATCATTTGATGATTTTTCAATTCTGGCCTTGATTGTACTAGTTCCAATAGTTTGCTCTTGAGCAGCCAAAGTCAAGCCTTCAGTTTCTTTCATTTTTTTTTTTAATGTTCCAGCTGTAAGCCATTGCCAGATTTTCTGTTTACCCATTTTCCACTGGATCTTTTGTGCAAATTGATTATGTATACTGCTTTTCCTTGCCAGTTTTCTATTTATGTTTTTATTATCTTAGAAGCTATGGTGGCACAGTGGTTAGTATACAGTATTGTAGGCAAACTCTGCCCACAGCCTAGAATTCAATTTGGATGGGGATTGAGGTTAACTCAGCCTACCAACCTTCTAAGCTTGTTAAAATGAGGACCCAAATTGTTGTGGGCAATATGCTGACGTTGTAAACTGCTCAGATAGTGCTGTAAAGCACTATGGAGAAAAGAGGTGGCATTCAGCAGGTTCTGACCAGTTTTGGAGAACCGGTAGTGGAAATTTTGAGTAGTTCAGAGAACCAGCAAATACCACCTCTGACTGGAGATTTTACAGTATCCTTCTTCTGCCATACCCACCAAGCCACACCCACAGAACCAGTATAGTAAAAAAAAATTGAATCCCACCATTGATGGAGAGAGATATTAATCTAAATGCTATTGCCATATTATTTTGATATTCACTTTTTTGTTTGCTGGACATTTTGTAAGTTCCAATTTTTAACTTGCATCAATGCTTTTTTGGCTGTCTTTTACATAATCAGCCAATGCACACTTTTCTTCTTTGAAAATTTGTTTGACCTGAAGTAGAGCTCTACCAATATCATTATGAGGATGTAATGTACAGTGAACAGAGTAGTCATTGATTTTTTTGTTTTTTGGTCCAAACTGTCCATTGCAGCTTGTGTCCAGTTAATAATTCCAGCAGAGTATTTTGTCACAAGTATTGGTGGCTTTGACGGTATTTCCACTGTTCAATTTTGCCTTGAGCAATTTCCTTACTCTTTGGATGCATTTATGATTTTCCATAAAGCTTCAGATCATCCATATAAAGCAAAAGTGAGATTTCATAGGCATTTTTACCATTTGATAGCCAATATTTTTTTTATTTAAAATCACTGGAAATGGGAACATGTCAATGAAAAATAGTAAAGATGAGAATGAGTCCTCTTGGAAGATGCATCCTCTAATGTTAAAAAGCCCTTTTTTTTTTTTAATTTCCAACCACTAATTCTGTCTTCCATTGCTTCCTTATTTTTTCTATAGTAGTTCTAATGATTTTACTGGCATCCTTTTTTCCAAACATTTGATGACCCAGCTATGTGGTAATGAATCAAACAAGTTTTTATAATTAATCCAGAACTATTTTTTTGGCATTTGCAGTTCTCCAGAAGCACTTTATTAATCAGAAATTGATCTTTTATACTTTTGCATTCCCTTTTATTTCCTTTCTGTCCTACTGGGAGAATGTAATTTTCTTCTAAATTACCTTGGATGTTATCTGTTATAATGCCTGTGAGTAATTTAAATATTGTAGCCTAGTGTGCTATTGCTCTATAGTTTCTAGTGTTGTCACTTTTAGTTATATTTTACCAGTTATCATCTAGTACCTGATGTCTCTTTTAGGCAGTACTATGCTGTTTAGCTAAACAATTCAGTCAATTAAATATGAGTTACACATATATTTGAGTCAAAAACCATTCAATCAATTATTTCCAGATATTCAGTTTTTAATCTGTTTCACTTGGTTTTTTAGCTATTTTTGCTGCTGTTATTAGGCTTTCCATTTGATTTTTTACAAAATTCATCTTCAAATCCTTTTATTCATCCAACGTTTTTATTATAATCTTTTTGCATTTTTATTATCATCTTTGTAAGTTTCTCACAGATCTTTCCAAAGCTGGGGTTGTCTCTTTTTTGTTTTGTTTTCAATTTTCATAATGTCTATTGCCATTTATACTTTGGTAGAGTTGCCTCCTGTCCAGCTGTAACAAACATTTTGCTTGTATGATTTGTGCCTCAAAGCATTCAAGTTTCTCAGCTGTTATTTGTTGCTTTATGATTTCTAAAGCTTCTTCAATTTTTCTGGTGTTAAGCCAATATTTTTTTTAATTAGGCTTGTCATAATCCATACATTTTTCAGTGTTTGTTCTTTCATGTTTCTTAAATTATTTGCATCTGATCTTTATCTTGGCCTCCGGTCTAATCTCCCATTTTGGGACTGAATATGATTTTGTTTTCGTTTTTTCTAATTTTGATACCCAGTTGTTTTGTAGCCATCACTTCTGTCCTACAGGCAACCTGATTGATCTGTTCAATAGATGTAACTTTAATCCTTAAAAGTACCTTATTCACATTCTTCATTATGCCAGGTCTTTTGGGGGGTGGGTGGGGGGAGGGGGTACTAGTTTCAATACTGGCAATCTTTGTCTCCTGGTAATTCTGCATGTACCATAATATTCTGTTTTAATTCTTCTTGTCAAGTGAGTCAGTTCATGGTTGCTTTAATACTGGTTTTGTTATTATTACTTCTTCTAAATTATCATTTGTGTCGTTCATATCAGTTGGGGTTTTTTTTGTATTCCCAATTGCTCTTATCCAAGTTTCTTCTACCATTATACTATTGTTTTGGGGTCTTTCATTTTCACAATTTTTCTGAATCTCTTCCCATTCTACTTCCCTGGATATTTTATTTCTTGCAATGAATCTCCTTTGATTTGCTTATCGTTTGATGATAATTGAGTCTGGATAAATTCTTTTCCAATGTTCAAACACATGCTTTAAGTCTGTGATGGCAAACCTATGGCATGCATGCTACAGGTGGCACGCAGAGCCATTTGTACAGGCACACGAGCCCTAGCCAACTTACTTGCACTGCACATGTGCATGACTCCCAACTGATTTTTGGCCTGTTTGAGGCCATTTTCGCCCTCCCGGAGGCTCGAGGGAAGCCTCTGAAGCCTCGAAAGGCTGAAAAATGAGCTTTATGGAAATACCAGAAGTGCCGAAACTTCCGGTATAGGAAGAGGCCTATTTTCAGCTCTTGAGGATGCAGAGACTTCCTTCGAGCCTCCGGGAAGGCAAAAACGGCCTCAAACAGGCTGAAAATCAGCTGAGAGGCGCGTGCATGCACAGTGCAGGTAAGGGGGATAGAGCGGGGGAGTTGCACATGCATGTGCACGGGACAGGGCGAATTGCATTGTGGATGCCGATGCATGTGCACTATCAGCACACCACAACAAAAAGTTTCACCATCACTAAAGTCCCGGTCCCACTGCACTTACGGATGCAAATAGGATGTAAAACATTTAAAAAAGCTTGCCATCCATTGGAAAATGCTATGCATCCATTGTGTACTCACTGCATAGGTGTTTCATATGCTCTATCCATCGAGCATCTGTCCACTGCGATTTCATCTGCGCAAAAAGTTTTGAGCTGCACAAAACTTTAAACGGATGATCTTTCTGCTGCGTACGATGTACATCTACGACATATATGGGCAACAAACGTTCTATGTCCGTTATCATCTGTTAAACGTCCGCTGTATCCTCTCTGCATCCTCTGGCCATCCCCTCAATTCACATCCACTGCAGTTGAAAACGGAAAGAGGGAGGAAACAAAAGGTACACAGAACGTCTACACAGCGTTAGTAGCACGGTAATAGAAAGGATGTAAGTGTATGCATCTCGTATATAAAGGATTAAAAATGGACAAAACATTTGTATCTGGGATGTATCTTGTATATTTAGGATGTCTGGAGTATGTCTAAAGTATGTAGAAGGACACCTAGCAGACAACTGATATTTTCTATAAAAAGGAGGAGAAAATCATCTGGATCTCAGTATGAGTCCAGCAGCCGTGGTGTACAGACCTCATCACCTTTGGTCTTGGTCTTCAACATCATAAATTGTTCTCCATCATGGATGATGAAACAGTCCATATGATAGCTGCGCTCATTCATCACCAGAACCAAAACCTGTTCAGACTGTATCAAGTTTTACACAGAAGGAGAGGAAGGAGACGTCCAAGAGCTGTGTGGGTCCAAGGATGGATCGTGAGAAGAATGGAGTTCAGACTGTATGACCAGTTGATGGTGGAGCTGAGGAATGAAGACCCTCGTGCATTCCATCACTTCATGAGGATACCACCAGCCATGTTTGAAGAACTTGTACAGGGTCTGAGACCCAGGTTGACCAAGCCTAGCACCAACTTCCGTCCCAACCTGGACCCTGGACTGAAGGTGGCACTGACTCTGTGGCACCTGGCCTCTGGAACCACATACAGAAACATGCAGTATGCCTGGAGGGTGCCACACAACAGCATCAGCAAAGCGGTCAGAGAAGTGGTACAGGCCATCATTGAAGAATACGTGGAGGAGCTCCTCAGGTGCCCCACCACTGAACAAGGCTGGAGAAAACTTGCAGAAGAGTGGTATCAGAGGTGGAACTTTCCCCACACCGTTGGAACCATAGATGGGAAGCACGTGTCCTGCGAAGCTCCAGCCAACTCAGGGTCCACTGATTACAACTATAAGGGCTTCTTCAGCATCATCCTCTTTGCCATGGTTGATGCTGACTACAAGTTCATCAACATCGATGTTTCAGGCAATGGGTCAGCTTCAGATGGCCAGGTATACAACGCAAGTGACTTCAAGGATGGTCTGGAACGCAACCTCATCATGGGTTTTCCAGGTCCGGACCCCCTACTCAATGACACACAAGATGTGCCCTACTTCATCGTTGGTGATGACGCATTCTCCCTCAGAACCTACCTCATGAAGCTGTACACTTCCAGATACCTCACCCGTGAAGAGAGGATCTTCAACTACAGGCTGTCCAGGGCAAGACAGGTGGTGGAGAATGCCTTCAGCATCTTGGCCAACAGGTTCCAGATACTTCTCACCACCATGCAACATGACCCAGAGATGGTGAGGAGCATCATGGAAGCTTCTTGCATCCTGCACAATCTCATGCACACCCACTACCCAGTGTTGCAGAACAGACTTGTCGACCATAAACAAGGGAATGGGGACATGGAGCCTGGTGAATGGAGGCAAGGATGTAACCTGATAGACACTGTGGATGTACAAGGCCCCAACAGAGTTTCACGTGAAGGGAAGAAGCAGCGCAACCTCCTGAGACACTGGTGCAACTCCCCAGCTGGAGCAGTGGATTGGCAAGACAGGATGACAGATGATTAATAGATGCTTCCTTGAAACTGTTACATAACAATGATGAGATTGTGCCATGTATGTTAAGTGGTCCTACAATGAATAGGGCATTAATAAAGAGCTTTGTTCATTTTAAAATGTGTTGATCAATGAATAAATTGTTATTGATAATAAAGGTCCATATGTGTGGCAGCTGGGATGGTGGACCATACAGTCCCACTATGGTTGCACTGGAAGTTTATCTATCCCACAACTGTCCTTATCTATCCCACAAGCATGCAAAGGCTTAACCATTTTTTCAAATTTTTACCAACACTTTATTAAGTAAACAAAATGAACCAAGTAAACTTTATTAAGTGTCTTAAGCAAAGATAAACTTTATTAAACTTTATTGCCTGACTGACGAACCATGGTGTTCCTGCAAGATGTATCTGGCAGCACGTCTTTCCCTTATATGCTGACTGTTTATCCCTGGAGCGGATGCAATTCATACCCTCCGCATGCGCAGTGAACGGTTTGCATCCGATATACATCTGCGCGGCATCCCCTTTGCTTCCTATAGGTGTCTATGATGCATCCGCTTCATCCGCTATGCATCTGCCCCTTCCTCTATGTGTCCACTTTGAAACTCTCCCCCGGAACCCCTTCGGAGGTGTCATCCACTTCCATCCACTTTCATCCGCTAGGCTTCCGATGAACATCCGTTTAACATCCCCGCTCCATGCTACCCACATCCGTTCTTTTCCGTTCTGTTTATGCAAATTTTTGTCAATTTTTGGAGCAGATGAAAACGGATGGAGCCACCCCCAAAATTTTGCTCATCCGCTGTGTTCTTTATGCATACATTTTGCGTCCATCGGCCAGTGGGGCCGGGCCTTAAGTAGACCCACTTTGTTAGTTCCGATTTACAATAGCAGGCCATAATGGTGAAATTTTCAAACATACTATGTTTTTGTCTGTGATTGTTGTTCATCCAGTTCTTCCAGTCTTGTTTTTCTCTGGTTAGGCCCTGGTTTCCCAGTTCCATTGCCTACTTATTGACAGTTGCTCGGGAATTCTAATATCTGATATGGTTCTTGTTGATCTGTTGATAACTATTATATGAGGCATGTTATGAATAAGATAGCTGTCTATTTGGAGCTTAAAATCCTATAAGTTCTTAACCCACTCATTTTTCAAAACCTGCTCAACTTACTGATCCCAGTAATTTTTACTACATTCAAATCCAAACCTCTGGCAAAGGTCCAAATAATTCTGGCAATCTGGTTATGACATTATTTGTGGTCAGGTTGTGAACTTTTGCTGCAGCCACTGATCAAAAGGTCCATAGTTTGATCCTTTTTACCAGAAAAAAAAACCTGCTTGTTTGCCTTCATGCAATTAATTGGCAAAGCTTGTTCTTGAGCCACTAAGTTCAGTGGTGGGATTCAAAATTTTCTACTACTGGTTCTGTGGGTGTGGCTTGGTGGGCGTGGCAGGAGAAGGATACTGTAAAATCTCCAGTCAGAGGTGGTTTTTGCCGGTTCTCCAAATTACTTAAAATTTCCACTACTGGTTCTCCAGAACTGGTCAGAACCTGCTGAATAGCACCTCTGCTTCAGTTTCTTTCTTTAACACTGCCAATGTTAACCAACTTCCTGTGGATATTCTATCAGCTTTTCCTTCTATATCCTTCTAGTATAGTCAATGCATTAGCTTGTTCTTCCAATTAATAAATCAATTGGTTTTTTTTCTATATTCAGTCTTCATCATTATTGTTTTCGAGAGATTTCTGTGATCAATAGCAATAGTACTTAGACTTATATAGTTCTTCACAGTGCTTTACAGCCCCCTCTAAGTAATTTACAGCATCAGCATATTGCCCCAAACAATTTGGGTCCTCATTTTATCAATCTCAGAAGGATGGAAGGTTGTTTCCACTGGTCAGGATTGAACTCATCTGGTCCAGGAGCACTTCAATTTTTGATCTTCTTTCACTACTTTTATGCCATTTCCTCAGTTATCCTAATGTCTTCCTTACTGAGTACTTTCACTGAGTTTTCAACATGTTTGATCCATATTGCGTTCCTACGTTGTTTTCCCACAAACCTTGCTGTATTGTTATAGATAAAACCTGAATTTTGACTGGCTTGCTTTTCAATTGCTTCCAATTCAACATTGGCAAAGAACTTGTGTTTTAAAATTACACATCTTTGTTCCATAGGTATCTCTTCATTAATCTGTCAGTCTGAAAACTTTCTTTCCCAAGGTGGCACATTTGCTTTTGAAATCCATGTTTTATTGGTTCCCACTGGTTCATTGCATAGTTAGCCAGGTGTTTAGATTGGATTTGCCTTTTTTATCCATATATTGAATCCTTTCCAAGGACCTAGGATAGGCAGATTTTTTTTTTATGGTGTTAAAGGTATTATGGCAAGATACGAGCCCTTCTGGGTTAAATTGCCTTTTGCAGTTGACTGATGGTGATTTTATCAACATTAATGATATTCAAATAGCGCTCCAGATATTTTGGGATTGCACCCGATGTATCTATCACTCTTGATGCTATGTTTGCTTCCTTTGGCCATCATTGTTCTAGTTCTATTTGCAGGTCTTTGCATTTTGATGACTTCTGTCATCTTCAGATACTGCAATGTCCACTACCCACATTTCTTTGTCTTTCTTATTGACAGTTGTTAAGCCAGGACTATTATGTGGTAGGTGCTTGTCTGTTTGAATTCTAAAGTCACAGACCACTTAGCTTCTTCACTTGCTGCTACTTTGTCTATTTTGTGGTCCCACCAATTATTGTTTGCAGACAAATTCGGGGGGGGGGGGATTCTACTGGTTCACACCTATTCGCTAGAACCGGTTGTTAACATTCTAAGCAATTCGGAAAACTGGTTGTTAGAAGAAATTACTGGCCTAATCCTGTAAGGAAGTCAGGAAGGAAACATTCTGGTGTTGCTTACAGAAACTGCCTCTCCGTTAACCCTTATTACATTCTTGGTAGGACTAGACTTCCTGTCTCTGGAACTTCTCTGGAGTTTTTTTCCCCTCCTTTGCTGGTACTTTGCTTGTGTGGAGTGACCATTCAAACTTACAATGGCACTGAAAAAAGTGACTTATGACCATTTTCACACTTACAACTGTTGCAGCATCCCCACAATCATGAGAGGCTAGGCAAGGAGACGCGTGCCACAATGTGAGTGATGTTGAGTTGGCCATGCCCAGCCAGTCACATGCCCACCAACTAAGCCATGCCTACAGAACTGGTTGTTAAAAAAATTGAATCCCACCCCTGGGCAAATTGTATATCTTGCAGATATTCCAGTGCAGCTTTGGTGCACTGGAATATCTGTCATGCCTTTGTTTATAGTCAGTCTAATAATCTTCTTGCAGCAGCTAACAGGTCCACTGTTTCTTCAGCTTCTTTGCAGAGGTGTCTGTCTGCTGTCTGTTGTTGTCTTCTCAATTCTAGCTTTGTACCCATTTGGTCTTGTTGCAAACCTGTATTAACCCCTCTTTCTCTTTCTTCAATTATTATTATTTCATTTGAGAGCATTACATAATCAAAATGTTTGAGACTTGTACATCTTGACATCGATAGTTGCAGCTATAATTCAGTACATACTTACTTATCTAAGAATTTGGTGTGACCTCTATCTTGGAGGCCTGTATTTGGAGTACGCTATCCGTAGCATATTCCTTTTAGTGGGCTTCAAAAGAAAATACCCCAATATATTTATTCCTTCCTTTTTCATGTTCCCTCTTCATATTTAATGGTATACATTTGTACAGATTATGGATCAAAAGGAAGACTCATTTGGAGTGTTTTATGTCTGAATGAAGTCTAGTATGGCAACATCTCCTGTGTCAAACTCACTTTGTTCTTCACCCGGAAGCTTGGCATAGAGCCACAGTTTGGTTGATTCAGTGGCAGAACACGATTCCTGATGGGTGCCAAAGAATAGACTTGTGTACAGAAAATACTTTGAGTTCTTTGACACTCAGATGCTGAACTATATATTTTAAAGAGTTCTCTGTTTCTAATGTTTATGGGCTTATTTGTATTAGTAGATGACCTATAATAATCCATGGATTTAGAGTGGTTAAAATTTTCAAGCGAATTCTGGCTTTAATAGTGGCTCTTTCTGTCTCATAAAGATGGTAGGGCATGGAAAATAACACAACAGATCACATTGTAATTCCGGTTCCAACAATTTAAAACCGATGATTAATACCTTCATTAAAATGCATGAAGTTAATTTATAGCTCTTTGTATTCCATCACAGGGATGAGCAGGTCTGTTAGGCATGCAAAATATGCATAATTAAAAATGATTTTTGTATACGCATCAGGTACAGTACAAGTGCAGTGATTATTGCCTGGGGTTATGAGTTAGAGAATCTCTATTTCAGAGATTCTATCTCAGCTAGAATCAGTTGTAGAGAGGGTTGAGATATAATAATAGTCAATGGTTTAGTGGATCAGTGTGGACATATTTAAGGACATTATTCTGAGTTCTTAACTTGAGTCCTGCTGGAGGATTAGAATAACATTAGTGCATATGATTTTTACCCTCTTTTATTGGTGTTTAATGTTATGATTATTCTTCAGTGACTTATATTGTCGGATTATAGAATTTCTAGTGTTGCCAGGGAAGTAATCACTGTCATTGTGTTTGAAAATTCAGACAATTTTTGCAAAGTAATATAATTTCCCTAGCCTTTCTGATCCTTTTGGCAAACTAGTGAAATTTAGCAAAGTTGCTTCTTTTCATAAAATCAAACTGCACCTTAACCAGTAGCATAACAATAGTTGTTCTCACCTATCAAATTCCAAAGAATTAATTCACATAAGCTTTAAAAAAAAAAAAAAGAGAACACTATTAGAAGGACACATATGTTTGTGTTGCTTTGCAGGTTAATGTTTTCATTGAATTCAGTAAATTGTATTTGCACAATGAAGCTCAGTTTTGCTTCCTTATTAAATCAGGAGTTGGAAGCTAGAACAAAAAAACCTCACCGAATGGTACAAATTATAAGATCAAATTTTGAAAGATTTTGGAATCTGCAGCAGACTGTAGTTCATTTGAGTTTAGTAACATAGGTTATTTTATTTTAAGCAATGGGATTAAGTGATTATGTGAAATAACCTAATGTCTGTCCATATGTCTTTCACTAACTGAAAAGAAGTAGGCACACATTGTGTATTTCTGTTGATTCTACATGTTTTGGATGCTTCTTATTATTATATTTAAAAGTATGTTTGATAATACAGGTAGTCCTTGACCTACAACTCTTCATTTAGAGACCAGACTTACAACTCTTCATTTAGTGACAGTATCATGCCACTATTGAAATCTGATTTGGAGGGGGAGGCTGAGCAGCTGACAGGGAGTGGGAGTGTGGCTCTGCTGGCTGTGGAAGAAACTGGGGAAGGGCACAGTCTGGCTGGGCCGAGCAGGGGAGAGGTAAAGCAAGGGAGAGGGAATTCAGAGGAAGACCCAAGCTCACCCCCTCTTCATCCTAGAGCACGCAGGGAGGAACAGAGAAGGGAGCAATGTGAATTGCGTGGCTTATGGGGGAAGAAAGATTCCCTTCATTAGCTGCAGCTGGGAACACGAGTGTTTAAAAAGGGAAGCTGCGTGCAGCAACTGGTTGGGAACAAATTGTGAATTTATCTGGTATCATCGTGGCTTATCTGTGTTCCTGGCATCTTCCCAACTGTGTGAGTGTTTCCGTGCTTTCAAGTCTGAAAGTCTTTCTCCTGCCCTGCCAAGTTAATTACTGCAGCTTTGTTTGTTTGGATTTTTAGTTACAGTCCGTTTGTACCTTGTTTTGTACTGAATTTTCTCCAATTAAAGGCTGTTCCTGGGAGAGTTTTTCTCCAGCGGTAAGTAACCTGGACATTGGGAGCAAAGTTGGAGACAATGAAGGGGCTCTTCTTACTTATTTGACTGTGTTGCCTTTGTGCCATGCCCTGAGTCATCACAGACCATTTGAAGTTACAATGGCACTGAAAAAAGTGATTTATGGCCATTTTTCACACTTAGGACCGCTGCAGCCAGAAGTGGTATTCAGAGGTGGTTCTGACCAGTTCCGGAGAACCAGTAGCAGAAATTTTGAGTCATTCAGACAACCGGCAAATACCGCCTTTGACTGAAGATTTTACAGTATCCTTCCCCTGCCATGCCCACCAAGCCACGCCCACAGATCCAGTAGCATCCCCATGGTCACTCAATCAAAATTTGGGGCTTGGTAACTGACATGTATTTATGACAGTTGTACTGCCCTGGGGTCATGTGATCACCATTTGTAACCTTCTCAGCTGGATTCTGACAAGCTAAGTCAATGCGGGGGTGGGGTAGGCCAGATTCACATAACATCCACATGACTCCCTGAGCAACTGCGATGATTTGCTTAACAACTGTGGCATACAAAAGGTCATAAAACTGGGCCAAGCTCGCTTAACAATCGGCTTGCTTAGCCACAGAAAGTTTGGGTTCAACTGTGGTCATAAGTCAAGGACTACCTGGATGCTATTGCAATCACATTTTAGATAATTTCCAGTACAGAAGACTTGGGTTGACTGCCTATGAATCTGTACTTTGCTTCTGTGAATGATTATTTTGAGGCTGTGAAAATACATGGTTTATTTTCAGTGGCTTTGACACCCATATGGGGCTGTGTAAATAGGTTCATATGCCTGGGTCAAGGAAAAACAGGGATGGTCTCATTGCCCTAGAGCTGTTCTTTCTTTTGTTTTAGGTATTCATTGCTGAGGTAAGTTTTAATTTTAAACATATAAACCTAATACCTCTGCCATCTAATTATGCAGATAAGGTTTACAACAAAACAGTCCTACTTTCTAATTGTACTAATCGTCACAGATTGTATCTGTTCAAGCCACTTCCACCAATCAGTCTGTTTATTAAATAATCCACAGACTTAGAGAAGTTATAATTCTCAGGAGAATCCTGGCTTTAAATAGTGGTTCTTTCTGTCTCTTCAAGATGGTAGGGCATGGAAAATAGCACAACAGATCCTATTTTCATTCAGGTTCCAACAATTTAAAACTGATGATTGATACCTTCATTAAAATGTATTAAGTTAATGTCTTTGTAAGTCTTTGTATTCTATCGCATGGATGACCAGGCATGTTAGGCATGCAAAATATTTTAAACATATAAACCTAATACCTCTGCCATCTAATTATGCAAATAAAGTTTACAGCAAAAGGGTCCTACTTTCTAATTGTACTAATCACTACACTTTGCATCTGTTCAAGCCACTTCCACTAATCAGTCTGTTTATTAAAAAAAGGAAATTAAAGCTTACCGAAATACATCCAAAGAGGTGTGGAGCTGGAGTACTCCCTGACTGCAATTCCACGATTGGAAATCTCAGAGCACACAAAACAAGTCTTCCAAACTATTATTTATCAATCAAATCTGAACCTGCCACAATCAAAAGATTCTCAGCAGCTTTATGAGGAAATACAATAAAATAGAGAAATGCAAGAGATATGACAAAACTCAAATATAGCATAAGGGATTAGGTTTCAAAAGCCCCTCAGAAAATCTCTTCAGCTTTTTCTAGAAGGCTGATAATATTGAAAAGACAAGACATTATTCCACTGACAAGCTTCAAAAAGAAACTATTTGAAATGAAATGTATGCCTATTAACTACAATGCAATAGGAAAAGTATTTTAAGAATTGGATTTAGTACATGGAGCTTATTATCTAATAGTTACCTGGCAGGTAACTTCCTTCTTGCTCACAGAGATAAATAAAGCCGAAGATTGCTTTTCCAAAATAATTTGACTGTAATCTTGACTGTAGCTACTAGGACATATTATTGAAGATAATTCTTGCACCTTCATTATTTCCAATTATGTAGTTCACAGACCCTTTTTACTAAATTTGAAATTTAGCAAAGATAGATTTCTAGACTTGCTGACTAAATCTTTTTTTCTATCTGGTAATGGTATCATGTGATTTAGTTGCAGGAGAACATTCCTTGGGCAACTATTTTTTTGGGGTAATATTTTTACTGCAGAATCTGATTATGCAATGTTTGGCGAAGGGGTTAAGTTGAGCATCTGATAATTTGGTTTGGATACTTTAAACTGGCAATAAGAGACCTGTCTTATGAGAAAAGATAGAAGCATTTGATAATTGCTTCCATCTTTTTAAATATTATCCTGTCCAATAGAGGAGAGTCCCACGCTCTGCTTTTGGAAGCATAACGATTTATTAAAACTGTATGTCACCCAACTCTCAATGACTCTGTGCAGCTCACAACAATCAAAGAAATTACAATAACATCAATAAAACAAACTAAAGATGGAAAAACCATGAAGGATTCTCTCTTGCCAAAGGGAGGGTGAAGAGCACGTCTTCATGGTTCTTCTATACAATGGCAGAATGAGTGCCATACAATTCTTGGGGAGGATCCTTATTCCAGAGGGGGAACAAAGAAGAAATGAAATTGTTTAATTGAGGGAACCTGGACCATATTCCAGCCAGGGTTGTGATTCAGCTGGTTTCGGTGAACTAGATGTTAAATTTACATCTGGTTCGCCAAACTGGTAGTTGAACTGACTGGCTGGCTCCACCCACCCCTCCCCTCCCAGGAGACTCCACGTGGCCTGTTGTGGATGCAAGTAAGTGCAGGGTCCATGCGGAAGCCCTGGGAGGGTGAAAAACGGCCTTCCCAGAAGTTCTGGAAGTCCAGAAATGGGCCGGTTTTCAGCTTATGAAGGGTTTCCGGAGCCCGGAGGAGGCTGTTTTTGCCCTCCCAGAGCCCCGAGGGAATCCTCCAGACTTTGGGGAAAGTGAAAAATGGCCCTCCCAGAAGTTCTGGCAACCACGCCCACCATGGCCATACCCACCCAGCAACCGGGCAGAGAACTGATTGTTGGGATTTTTCAATCCAAACCCTGATTCCAGCCCAGCAGGATTGAATCAGTCAGGCAGATGTGATGGGAGATGGGCAATTCCTCGAGTAACCAGGACCAGGCCTTATGTCATGTATACTTTTCGATGTCTATGTTCAATGCCAACACAGAGAAATCATAGCCCCTTCTATTAATTGCACATAAGGCCCAATGAAATGAATGGAGGCTAAAACAGATAACTTACATGCATTTGTTTTGTGATGTTTTTTGTTCTTTACACAAAACACTTTAAATATAAGGAATAAACTATATGATTGATATTTCTGGTAACTCCTAATAGACTTGTTGCATCAGACCTGAAAACATAACATTTTTTGATTGCATACAAATAAAAATTAGGCTATGGGGAGAAGAGTTTTTTTTTAACCTGTAACTTTAAAAGAGGGTGAAAAGTTACTATATTAACATATGCCTGATGGGATGAAAGTTGGAAGCCAACCAGGGGTGGGATTCTACAGGTTCACACTATTCACCAAAACTGGTTGTTAACATTCTAAGCAGTTCAGAGAACCAATTGTTAGAAGAAATTACTGGCCTAATCCTGTAAGGAAGGCAGGAAGGAAACATTCTGGTGTTGCTTACAGAAACTGCCTCTCCATTAACCCTTATTACATTCTTGGCAGGATTAGACTTCCTGTCTCTGGAACTTCTCTGGAAGTTTTTCCCCTCCTTTGCTGGTACTTTGCTTGTGTGGAGTGACCATTCAAAGTTATAGTGGCACTGAAAAAAATGACTTATAACCATTTTTCACACTTATGACTATTGCAGCATCCCCACAGTCACAAGAGGCTAGGCGAGGAGATGCGTGCCTCGATGTGAATGATGTTGAGTTGGCCACGCCCAGCCAGTCACATGACCACCAAGCCACAACCACCAACTAAGCCATGCCCACAGAACTGGTTGTTAAAAAATTGAATCCCACCCCTGAAGCCAACCTTTCATTATTGTCTTTCTTGTTCTTTGCTTTCCTCTTCTACTTTTTTCTTTCTTTTTTCTGCACTGTCTCAAATTTTATTTTCCCTTTTTTTCTTTTATTTTGGTTTGAATCAGTTTTTCTTAATTAGTTAATTGAAAACTGCAATAAAATTATCTGGGAAAAAATTAAGAGAGCTGTGGCAGTATTGTTTTATTTCTGATGTTTTATTTTATTTTTCCATTTATTTGCTGCCGATCTAGTCATGGGGCTACTCTACGTGGCTAATAATAATCTATCTATATGTAAAAGTGAAATACCATTCATGCATCATCACAAAATCTCCAGAACCGTAAAGTCTACAAACTTGAAATTTGGCACATATGTTTCTCTTGGCTTCTAGGTGCTCACTAAGAAAGGATTTGTCAAAATGACCATCAGAGCATTAGTATTTCATATATTATCATTAACATGCTCTGATGTTAAAGAGTTCTACCTCCTTCCCCACCTGAAAAGAAATCTCTTCCAAATGCAAAACACAAGCACAGGAGAGGAGTTTCAATTTAAGTTTCATAGCAGCAACCAGCTTTAGTACAGAACAGTTGAGGTAAGCCATGCCCAGGCTCCTTGCTGTCTCCTTCTTACTCACACAGCAAATATCAGTTTCCAAACAGTCCTCAACTCTTTCACAAACTGACAGGACGCTAGCCAGATAAATACAGATAAATAAATACTACCAATAAGATGCTGGTAGGCAGAGGCACAATTTTCCCATCTTATTTTCCTGCCCCAAAACTAAGCCCAATCACATAGTTTTGTAGCGAAGCATGGGTATAGAGAGGTAGTTATAATACATAATAATAAAAAAAAGATATCTAGGTATAGAAATCATGAACTGAAGTTCTTTCTTCTGGATTTAATTTTTGCAAAATCGATAATTCAAAATAACTCTTTTTTTGCCTTTCTCATCCCGATATCCAACAGTTTTTGAACCACGACTTCCATTTATTGTCAGAACAGGGCCATCTCCTGGCTGGCTAAATGGACAAGATGGCAATTATGGGAATGCAATTGTATCATCACCCCTTTATAATATGAATGCTGTGCATTGCAACATGTTAAAAATGGGCAAGCCTTTGATTAGGTGATCAGAATTACTATCTTGATCTTTCTTTGATGTCCTCCTTGCAGGTAGCTCTTACTGGGGATTGTAATCTCACACATTGGGAAGGCACTGGTTTAGGAATGATGTACTGTACTTGCAGATATTTAAGGAAATAAAACATATTCTCTGTGCAATACTTTTTAAAAGAAACTGAGACTTTTTTAAAATTATGATCAACCTTCGTCCTCAATAACTGCAGTATTCCCATGTTTTGTTCTGATATTTATACATCTGACATAGTGGTTGAATGAATCATAGGAAGTATTCCTTTGTGTTATGAGATGCACAGAACGTTCCATTTTATTAAATAAAGAAGCTGTAGAAATGATACGAAAGCTATAAAAACAATAGCACTAAATTTTTCATTGAATGTGAATTCAGTGTGTTCTCTCTGGAATTTTTTTGCTTAACACCCCCCCCCAAGTAATAATTGGAATAATGGTGCAATTCAGTAAAAAATTAATATAGGTAGTCACTGACTGTGATGACCCAGGGCGTGGCACAAAAGCAACAAAGTCACAAAAGTAGACAGTCCCTTTAATACCTCCAACTTGGTTCTCAATGTCCAGTTATCTTTGGCTGGAGAAAAAACTCTCCCAAGAACAGTTTTTAAAGGGAAGAAATTCAGTCCGAACCCAAAGTACATATAAATTATAAATAAAAACCAACACAAAACAGCTGCAGCAATTAATGAGACAGGGCAGGATAAGGAGTTGAAGACTTCAAAAGATAACAAACACATTCAGTTGGGAGGATGCCAGAACCCAGATAAGAATTGACAAACCAAAATAATTCACGCTTTGCTTCCAGCAAGGTGCTATGTGCAAACACCCTTTCTAAATCCTGTTTTCCCAGCTGCAGCTAATCAAGGGAATCAGGGCCCTTTACTCCCCAGTAACCCCCATAACTCACGTTGCTCCCTTCTCCGTTCCTCTCTGCGTGCCCTCGGATGAAGAGGGGGTGGGCCTGGGTCTTCCTCAATACCCAACTGGACTGTGCCCTTCCCCATTTTCCTCCACAGCATCAGAGCCACAATCCTACTCCCTGTTAGCTGCTCGGCCTCCTCCTTGGAATCAGATTCCAACAGGGGCTGACTTACAACAGTTTGCTTGGTGGCTGCTTGAAGTTACAACATCACTGAAAAAAGTAACTTATAGCCATTTTCCACACTTATGACCATGGCGCAGCAGATGCTTGACAATCAACTCACATTTACAACCATTGCAATGTCCCGCATTTATGTGATCTCTTCCTCTTTTATGAACTTCTGACAAGGAAAGTCAATTGGATAGCCAGATTCACTTAACGACCATGTTACTAATTTAACAACTGCAGTGATTGACTTAACAAAAGTGGCAAGAAAAGTCATAAAATGGGGCAAAACTGACGTAACGAATTTCTGAGCAACATAAATTTTGGGCTCAATTGGTTGTAAGTCGAGGACTATCTCAATTTCCAGGGGTCACTGCATCGGTCTGTGGCCAGCTGTTTTTTTTTTTTTTACCCTAATCAATAGCAGACAAGGTGGTAGAAACATGTCTACTTTACTACCTTTGAAGAGCCGTGATGGCTCAGTGGTCAGAATGCAGTACTGCAGGCTACTTCTGCTGACTGCCAACTGCCATCAGTTTGGCAGTTCAGGTCTCACCTGCTCAAGGTTAACTCAGCCTTTCATCCTTCTGAGGTTGGTAAAATGAAGACCCAGATTGTTGGGGGCAATAGGCTGACTCTGTAAAACGCTTAGAGAGGGCTATAAAGAAGTGTAAAGCGGTATATAAGTCTAAGTACTATTGCTAGTGCTATTTGTAGTTCCTTCTTTACATAATTTCTTTATTTATATTAAAATCAAAATTAAATATACATGCAGAGCACCCCATAGCCTTTGATTGAACATATCCACATTACCTGATGCTCATTAATTTAAAACCTGGCCAGCTCAGATTATCCTATCAAGGGATAGATAACATTTGTCCTTTTGTTACATGACAAACAGCAGCTTTTAAAATTTGCATCCTGTTGTTTCCCTAAATGCAGTAACAATAGACTTCTTAATGACCAGAGGTACCTGCAAACTGCTGCATTTAGGAATTATCTAGTATCAGGATTGAATTAGCCATTTGACTAAAAACACTAAAGTAATTATGTTGCAATTTTAACAAAATTTAGCTGAGGTTCTCTTGGCTGCTTTACATAATATGTCTGATTTTAACTCAGGTTAACCTGTGAACTAAACCACCAACTTCATAACAAAGTTATATTCTGGTAAATATATGACTTCTTTGGTGAATCATGTTGAAACACATCATCTCTTAGTATCCTATGTAAGAAACCCTCTCTGTAAAGGAGAAGTGAAGTTTCCCATAGTTCAGATTATTATTCAGTGTCAAGTATGCTACCAACTACTTCACCTAAAAGTTTTGTTAAGAGGGTAGTTAAAAGATTATGAACTATGAATCAGAATGACGACAACTGAAGTGATTATTTTGCTCTTAAGTTCATGAAATTCCATATTACACCATGAGTATATTTTTTTACATATTTTGTGTGCCCTGCACTATATTTAATTTTGGCTAGATGCACAAAACATGGTTTTTCTTTGCTATAGGAATTACTGGGATAAAGGATGAAAATTCCAAAGTGAGAAGGAAATACTTTATATACAAGATATCTAGATGACTTTTTTTACATCATTCTGATAATGCAATTATGTAGTGAAGATTTATTCTGCTTCTATTTGCCATGAAATAGAATTGGAAATTGGACATGAAATATATTTTATTCCACACTGCAGTGGACACAAGCTTTTATTAATTACATACCAGAAATTAATTTGATTTTGTTTGGAAAACTGCTCAGTGTCTCCTGGCTTTGAATGGGAAAGAAGTTAGGGGAGGCTCATGATGGAAGTTGTTTCTGAGCTTGACAGAACTTTCCATAAGGAAGAGATAATAGTAGAATAACAGAGTTGGAAGGGACCTTGGAGGTCTTCTAGTCCAACTTCTTGCTCAGACAGGAAACCCTATACCTTTTCAGACAAATGGTTGTCTAATCGCTTCTTAAAAACTTCCAGTGTTAAAGCATTCACAACTTCTGGAGGCAAGTCATTCCATTGATTGATTAATTGTAAGGAAAACTTCTCCTTAGTTCTAGGTTGTTTCTCTACTTAATTAGTTTCCATCCATTGCTTCTTGTCCTGCCCTTAGGTGCTTTGGAGAAAAGCTTGACTCCCACTTCTTTGTGGCAGCCCCTTAAATACTGGATCACTGCTATCATGCCACGCCTAGTCCTTTTTGTTGACATACTCATAAACTTTTTAAAATACATTTTTATTTTTTCTTGTTTTTTACAAACATATCATTGTGTGAACAGTGTGGCACCAGAGTGTCTTACACTGCAAAACTAATATGACAGTATTATTCATATTTAATACAGTTGACAATCTTATGTCAACAAATAACTTATATTTGCAATATCCTTCCCTTGTCTTGCCCACCAAGCCACACCCACCAAGCAACGCCATGCCCACCAAGCCATGCCCACAGAACTGATAGTACATTTTTTTGAATCCCACCACTGAGTGGTTCACTTAACAACTATGGCAAGAGAAGTTGATAATGGGGCAAAATTCTCTTAACATATGTCTTACTTAGCAACAGAAATTTTGGACTCAATTGAGTTGAGGACTACTTGTATAACCAAAACCATAAGATTTATTGCTTAAAGTATTATTCCCTGGGTGTGAATACTTTTACATATTAATTTTAGTGTCACTTTCCACTTTGAGTAAAATTAAGAATCCCCTCCATCCAATCAGTTTGCTGTAGCCGCAAATTGTCAAAATAAATACCATGCCCAGCTCTACTTATTTCAGTCAGTGCATCCTCCCCATATAAAGAAGCATGAGGAAATGAGAATTTTTTTCAAAAAATTGTTTTGAATATTGATGACAAAGGATAGAAAGTTTAGCAAAATTACTACATTCTGTTCTGGAGAACTATTTATTTATTTATTTTTGTCAATTGCTTACAAGATAATAGGTATAAATAAAAACATAGTTATGAATGCATGGATACATATAAGAAAAATAAAAAAATAAAAGAAACAATAGGACAGGGACGGTAGGCATGTTGGTGCGCTTATGCACACACCCTACAGACCTCTTAGGAAAGGGGTGAGGTCAATAGCAGATAGTCTAAGGTTAAAGTTTTTGGGGTTTGGGGAAGAAACCACGGTCAGGTAGACTATTCCAGACATTGACCACTCTGTTGCAGAACAGAAAAGATGTCTGCTAGCCAAAGAATGATGGCTATACTATATGATAATGATAATATGATAATAATAATAATAAGATAATAACAATATAATAATAATAATAATAATAATAATAATAATAATAATAATAATAATAATAATAATAATAATAATATAATGAGGGGTGGATGATGCAAAGAACATCTATTATGTGAAATGCAGTGACATGTAGAAATTGCAGCATGGAGTTTTACACTCCAGTGATGAAATTTGATGTAATTTTCAGCCACTTTTGTAAATTTAGTCATTGTCCCATATTTGTGAAATTGTTGGCCACTTTATCTTAGGGAGAGCCTGGTCTGACACTGTTGTGAATTAATTACGTGATTATTTTTTCTTCTCTCTTCTCTTTCTCTCACACTCAAATATGCCAACTAAACATTTGATATTGGAGACTGCTATGCTTTGAAAAATGCCATCTGCCAGATCTTCCTTTAGTTCAAATTACTGTTGTCCTTTCCTCCTCCCCCCGCCCTGAATATGAATGGAAGCAGAGATATTTGCTATAAATAGGGTAATATTAAACTGTGTATTTATGGCAACTAATCTGGTGAAGTTAGAGATACACACATGGAACTGGAAGATAGTTGGATAGCTTATGTTGAACATTGCTTTGAGATAGATTTCACAAGTTATGAATCTGTGTCTGAATTTAAACGTTTATTTCTACTTTGCCAGTTGTCATGTCCCTTTTCCCAAAGAAGTCCAAGCAGTTGGCAGAAGAAAGTGAAGACTGCTTAGCTGTTTTAGATGAGTTTTTTTTATTGCTTTGCAACTGAATTTTCTTTCCTTCCATCAGAAAAACGTATTTTTAGTGATTTAAGGTTATGTTGCAAGACCAATATACAATGGTGGGATGCAATTTTTTTTGTTACCAGTTCTGTGGGTGTGGTGTGGCTTGGTGGGCGTGGTTTGGTGGGCATGGCAGGGGAAGAATACTGTAAAATCTCCATTCCCTCCTGACTGCTGGGGGAAGGTTACTGCAAACTCCCCATTCTCTCCCAACCCCTCTAACCTGCTTTCCAGCTCCGTTCTCCTGTGCAGGGCAACAAAAGAAGTCCCAGTCGCTCAGCTGGGACTCGGGAGGCAGAGAATAGATGGGGACTGGGCCAGTCAGAGGTGGGATTTGCTGGTTTTCTGAACTACTCAGAATTTCTGCTACCGGTTCTCCAGAACTGGTCAGAACCTGCTGAATACCACCTCTGATACCAACATATTTCTCCAGCTTTGCTGTTTGTGTCTTTATTTTATTTTTCTTAAAAATAAAATATTTATATTTACGACGGTTGCTTTGTCCCATGGTCAACTTTTGCAACCTTTTGACAAGCAAAGATTCACTCAACAACTGGTTCACTAAGTTATAAACGGTAGCAATTCACTTAACAACTATGGCAAAAAAGATCGTGAAATGGGGGAAAACTTACTTAACAAATGTCTCACTTAACAACAGAAATTTTGAGCACAATTGTGGTTGTAAGTCAAGGACTACCTGTGGTTGTATGCTTGGGCTGGTGGGTGGTAGCATTTGCTTTCCAAACCTATTGAAGGTTTTTGAAACTAGCATGTGTTCCATTTTTCTTTATTTAAAGCTCAGCATGCATTTTTAGTGATGTAATATATTCAAGTGTGCTATCTTGTGTAGACCACAGGACTTGAACAGTTATTATCAGACTACAGGTAATCCTGGATTTGTGACCACATTTGCGCCCAAAATTTCTGTTGCTAAGCAAGACAGCTGTTAAAAGAACTTTGCTCCATTTTATGACTTTTCTAGTCATATTTGTTAAACGAATCACGGCAGTTGGTAAGTTAGTAATCTGGTTGTTAAGTGAATCTGGTTTCCTCATTGACTTTGCTTGGGGGTCACAAAAGGGGACATGACCTTAGGACACTACAACTGTCATAAATATGAATCAGTTGCCAAGTGCCTGAATTTTGATCATGTGACCAAGGGGAGGCTGCAATGGTGTTGAGTGTGAAAAATGGTCACAAGTGACTTCGTTTAGTGCCATTGTAACTTTGAACCATCATTAAATGAACTGTTGTAAGTCGAGGACTACCTGTATGGTAGCACAATCTTTTGTTTCAGTGCAGCTATTGTTACTGTTCATATTATACTTGGATCATATTTTAGGCTATTGTATGCTATAGGATTTTCTTTTCTATATCTTTACGTGAGATTAAATGCATGAATTAATGTATTTTTTTTCTAGAGGAAAGATCAGCCTGTCTGTTAATTTTACTCACATAGTAAAAGTCTCTAAATGAAGGCCAAACAGAATTTGTGTGTGTGTGTGAGCACATATATTTGTGTGTGTGTGTGTGGGTTGGCATAGTGAGCTCCATTGTGGTATGAAGCCTTTTTTAAGAATAGAACAAAACCATGATGGCGAACTATGGCATGAGTGCCGGAAGTGGCATGCAGAGTCATCTCTCTGGGCATGCCAGCCATTGCCCATTGATCTTCTGGGTTCTGGCACATGCATGTGCACTGGCCAGTGATCTTCATGCATACGGGAGTACCAGAAACAAGAAGAGCAGTCCCTCTTCATATGCACGCATGCACACCAGAAACCGGAAGAACAGGTGGCCAGTGTGCATGCATGCGCTGAAAACTGGAAGCTCAGCTTCTTGGCGCATGCATCAGGGAGCTACTATTCTGGTTTCCGGCACTCTCCTGTGTGCACACGCTCCCGTTTGGCACTTGGTGCTGAAAAGTTTCACCAACACTGGAACAGAATAATAGAACAGAGTAGAGTAGAGCAGAACAGAACAGAACAGAACAGAACAGAACAGAGCAGAATAGAGTAGATAGAATGTTGGGAGGGACCTTGGAGGTCTTCTAGTCCAACCCCCTACTCAGGCAGGAAAACCCTATACCATTTCAGACAAATGGTTGTCCAATCTCTTCTTAAAAAACTTTCAGTTTTGAATCATTTTCAACTTCTGGAATCAAGTTGTTCCACTGGTTAATTGTTCTGTCAGGAAATGTCTCCTTAGTTCTAGGTTGATTCTCTCCTCGATTAGATTCCACCCATTGCTTCTTGTTCTGCCTTCAGGTGCTTTGGAGAAAAGGCTGACCTCCTCCCCTTTGTGGCAACCCCTGAGATACCGGAATGCTGCTATCATGAACTTGAACCTGGAGATTTCTGGCCTCAACCCAATAATTTAACTACTTCACTATACTGACTTTCCATTAAACTAAGCATGCACGAAAATGATGAGCAGCATTAGCAACAGTACCTGTATGTACAGGACTGTGATTTGAAATCAGTGAGCCCTTTTCAGATGACTCTTTTTAATTGAACTATCCAGAATTTAAAGCCAGTTTTTGTTATCTTTACCCAAAAACAGATTTGACTGAAAATAGTATCAAGTCTTCTTTCTACCACTCTGCAAAATTGACCATTCTAGAGTGAACCCATTAGTCAACTAAAAAAAAAAAAAGGAAGGCAAACTTCTTAGAGTATAATAATACTTTGCTTAATATTCTTAGAAAATTCTATGGATT
>BLBF01000073.1:27985586-28012027 GCA_015471245.1 Laticauda colubrina
CTTTCCTTTCCTTTCCTTTCCTTTCCTTTCCTTTCCTTTCCTTTCCTCTCCTCTCCTCTCCTCTCCTCTCCTCTCCTTTCCTTTTATTTGTCTCTGAGTAGGAGGAATGATAGATTAGATTAGACTATTTGTTCATAGACTTTGAAAGTGAAAGAAACCATACTGTTCATATGAAGCTCTTCGTGTGTTTGAGTTTTTAGTGGTTATTTGCATCAGAACCAACGAGTTACACTGATTCAACCAAGTAAAGAAAAATCATGATTCATAGACTCCATCAAATTAACTGAAATCGTGACTTATTGAAAACGATAAACACTCTTAGATGGCAGTGATTATATCATGATTTCCATCTGGATACAATATATTCGTTACTAAAAGTTGGAATGATAAATTGCAATATAATTCTATGTTTGCTTTGCTTAACAGCATGTCCTAGTGAGTTGATTGGCTATACTACCAGCTAAACAACTATATAAATTGATATTGATATATTTATATGTAAATTCAGGATTATTTAGTTTATTGGTTCTATCAAATTAACCTGTGCACAGGCGGCTGAGAATGAATACATTAAAAAAAAACCTTGAAGATTTAGAAATCCCAACCATTTATTGAAGGTGTTTGCTTTAGAGTTGGTTGATATTTAAGTTTGGTGCTTCCTAAATTGGTGCCATATACATATAACAACAACAATGACTCAAGCAGAACTAAAACTCCTGGAGAGGAAGACCAGAAAAATAATGACAATGAATCATGCCCTTCATCTTCACAGCAACATAGACCAATTCTACCTACCAAGGAAAATTGCATCAGATGGTTGAAGAAGGAAAAACAGCATTGGAAGAATATCTGAAGGACAGTGAAGAAGATGCACTGAAGCTAGTGTACCAGGAAGGCTTACTGAGTATTGGAGAGACCAAACTGACCTACAAGAAAGACCAAAGAACAGAATGGAATCATGGGAAATTCTTCCAAATTTTGAAAATGTTTGAATATTATGATTTTTAGAAGAGCTTTCAGAATTTTATTTTTTTTTTCATTTTTTTTTTAAATTTTGAATAAATGTAAATATAAAAACTGGACATGTTTAAATTTTGATATTTTTAAATGAAATTTCAGAATTAAAAAATAATAATTTTGATTGTTTTCATTTTTTGGAAAAATCTTTTAAACTTTATAAACTTAAAAAAAATTTAATCCTTAAATGAACTAGTGAAAAGAAACATAATATGGAAATAGAGTGTCACTGTTGTGATTTGCAAAATATGTTTCATGTATGTGCTTATGTCTATGTATGACCCAAATTACACATGTACCAAATATAGACTAAAAAACAAATTCACCATCAGTCAATTGCAAAAGGTCCCTTTATTAGGAATAGCTTACTATTCCTGTGATGATATCTATATAATACTGTCAAAACAACTACCTCTGTCTATCCCAGATGCTTGGGAAAGACTTGATAGGTAGGCAAAAATGCCAAATGCTGTCTGAACAGCTTGGCTAACTATGTGGCATACAATAATTGTCTAGAGCAAGGGTCTTCAAACTTGGCAAGTTTAAGACTTGTGGACTTCAACTCCCAAAATTCCTGAGGTAACAGGAGGAGGATTTGGAGGAGGAATTCTGGGAGTTGAAGTCCACAAGTCTTTAAGCTGTCAAGTTTGAAGACCCCTGGTCTAGTGAAACATTCAAATATTTCCTCCATAAGTAACATCAGGGGTGCGATTCTACCAGTTCACACTTATTTGCTAGAACCGGTTGTTAACATTCTAAGCAGTTCGGAGAACCGATTGTGACAAGAAATTACTGGCCTAATCCTGTAAAGAAGGCAGGAAGGAAACATTCTGGTGTTGCTTACAGAAACCGCCTCTCCATTAACCCTTATTACATTCTTGGCAGGACTAGACTTCCTGTCTCAGGAACTTCTCTGGAGTTTTTTCCCCCCTCCTTTGCAAGTACTTTGCTGTGCGGAGTGACCATTCAAAGTTACAATGGCACTGAAAAAAATGACTTATGACCATTTTTCACACTTACGACTGTTGCAGCATCTCCACAGTCATGAGAGGCCAAACGAGGAGATGCGTGTCTTGATGTGAGTGATATTGAATTGGCCACACCCAGCCAATAACATGACCACCAAGCCATGCCCACCCGGTCACATGACCACTAAGCCATGCCCACCACCACCTAAGCCATGCCCACAGAACCAGTTGTTAAAAAATTTGAATCCCATCCCTGGTGCCCATGCCATGAAAAGAATAATGAATCAAATACACAAATATCTGCATTTGATTTAATGTTTGTACTTCGTAGAAGAAAATTTCCTGTCATTGCTGCATTTAACATACTTTCATTCACCATAAAATTACTCACAGTCCCCTAACAAGAATATGTAGCGATTCTTCCAAACTGAGTTCTTTATTATTTCACACCTATAGGCACAATCTTGCCAGAGAGAGCAGCTGTCTTCACCTTCTTTCTTTCACATGTAATATCTGAATTAAGTTGCCTTTTAAGCCTCTGGAATGCACTTGCTCCCTTTTGGGAATCTACCTCCTGACTTCATTCTCTATCACTTCATCAACAATGAGAAATTCCTCGTTTTGGCAGCTACACATAAAGGCTTACCTTTCTCAAGCACAGCAGAGCAGTGGTAATTCATTTTTTGAGCTCTGGATGGAAAGGAACATGTGTGAAGCTTAAAAGCTTAAAAAAAATAAAACGGAAGCACAAAGTTGATCAGGAGAGAGCAGAGCTGAAAACACTGTCTTGGAAAGAATTTTTTTTCCTTGGTGTAAAAACAGTTATACAAAAAATTTTAATAGCTTTCCTGACAATCTAGTTTACCCAATGATTTATTTCCTTAATGATAATTATGTCTTGGAGGGATAGTCACAATTGGATGAATTTGTTTATGTTGGTGTTAGTTGTGAAGTCATGTCCGACCCATTGTGACCCCATGGACAACATTCCTCAAGGCCTTCCTGTCCTCTACTATCTTCCGGAGTCCATTTAAGCTCACACCAACTGCTTCAGTGACTCCATCCAGCCACCTCATTCTCTGTCGTGCCCTTCTTCTTTTTCCCCTCAATCTTTTTCAATCCTTCCTTCTCATGAGGTGGTCAAAGTATTTGAGTTGCATCTTCAGAATCTGGCCTTCTAAAGAGCAGTCAGGGTTGATCTCCTCTAGGACTGACCGGTTTGATTGCCTTGCAGTCCAAGGGACTCTTCTCCAGCACCAGAGTTCAAAGGCCTCCATGCTTTGGTGCTCTGCCTTCCTTATGGTCCAACTTTCACAGTCATACATTGCAACTGGGAATACCATAGCCTTGACTATACACCCTTTTGTTGGCAGAGTGATGCCTCTGCTTTTTAGTATGCTGTCTAGATTTTCCATAGCTTTCCTCTCCAGGAGCAAGTGTCTTTTGATTTCTTGGCTGCAGTCCCCATTTGCAGTGATCTTGGAGCCCAGGAAAAAAAAAAATCTGCCAGTACCTCCATTTCTTCCCCATCTATTTGCCAGGAATTGAGCAAGCCAGATGCCAGAATTTGTCTATATATACCATTAAAGTTAAGGGTAAAAACTGAGAGAATTTGAAAATTTTTCAGTTTTTGTGATATTTTACCTAATTCTAAAAAGATAAATCTCTAGACCCAGATTTTTCATTTTCTCCACCTGTGCATGAATATAGTTCCATCTGCTCTTTGATATGAACTGCTGCTGACATTTTGAAATATGCATCTTAAAATCATGTGTCATAATTAAGCAGGTTACTCTATTCCCTGTTTCTCTATTTCAGTCACATTCTAAAGATATTGAAAAGGTGTATACATTTAAAATAGATTTTTTCAAGGGTGGATTGAATGTATCACACTCCATATACAGATAGTACTCAACTTACAAACATAATTGAGCCCAAAATTTCTATTGCTAAGTGAGATATTTGTTAAGTGAGTTTTGCCCCATTTTACAACCTTTCTTGCCACATCTGTTAAGTGAAACACAGCTGTTGAATGAATCTGGAATCCCCATTGACTTTGCTTGTCAGAAGGTTGCAAAAGGTGGTGACATGACTCCAGGATACTGCAACTGTCATAAATATGAATCAGTTGCCAAGTGTCTGAATTTTAACCACATGACCATGGGGAAGCTATAATGGTTGTAAGCAGTGGTATGATTCAAAATTGTGCGCTACTGGTTCTGTGTGCTACTGGTTCGCGTAGCACTCAAAGATTAACTGAGCTTATCTTTGGAGGAGTAGATAAAGAACCTTCATTCTGAATGTACCTGTGAAAGTAATATTCTTCTCTACCAGGATTTTGATATATATCCAAGTACCTAACACTTCATTAAAACTAAATTTTAATATGGGCTTATTATTGTTACTGTTTTTGAGAACTTTATTCTGCTGTGAAAGAACCAAGATTGGGAATGATTTAAGTTAGAACCTGTGTGACCTGGATTGTCTTTAAGTATAATTTCATTCCTTCTGTTTCTTTATTCTTCATTTGAATTTATAACTGGGCCAATGTTGGATTCTGTATTATTGAGGACTTCATGAGAATAATTGAGGATTCCCAGTGATAGATAAAACTGACCTAGCTAAGCAGTTAACTGAATTTTGAAAGATAATGCTAGACATTTTAATTAAAAGGGTCATTTTTAACTGGTGACAGGATTTAGTTCACAGTTTGTTTGCTTTTCGCCTTGGGCTACTTTCAACAGCAAAGTTTAAGAGGTTATGGTGAATAATTCTCTTCTAAATCTTTCCTTCACGCTGTAGATTTGTTTTGTTTGAAACAGCTGTGAAATGAGATATAGCTGAAAGATTTGTATGTTATGACAGAGGAAACAGCAAAGCCACTGAGATTTCAAAGCATGAAATATTGATAAGATATAATTCTATAAGATAATACATAAGACAAGCAGGGCAGATGTTATAGTAATACTGGAAGTTTGCTGTCATATAAAGCTTACATCCCCAACAGGTCCAATAGAAGGAACATCTCATAGATTCTGTCCATTAGGGAGTGTCACTTGGAGAACAACCTTTCCTGCTGCTGCACCAGTGGTGGTATTTTATTGGTTCAGCCCGGTTCTGTCGAGCCGATAGCGGCAATGAGCAGCGGAGACCAAACCGGTTATCTCTACCTCTCTGCTGTTGTGCCCACCCATCTGCCTGGGCTCCCATACTCACTTTTATCTGAATTTGAAGCACAGCTGCTTTGCGCGGCACAGCAGATTTCTGCAGAGCAGCTACTGAAGTGATCAGGAGAGTACGGGCTTGCAGGAGGTGAGTTAGAACACCTCTGCACCTGTGCAAATGCTACTGCGCCTGCGCAAAGCGTGGCCACCAAGCCATACCCACCGAACCAGTGGTAAAAATATTTGAATTCCACTAGTCTGCTACAGCCATCCTATGGCCCCAAACTCCAGTTGTACAGTGACTGGGTTAATAACTTAAACAATTGGGAATGGGCCCACATACTTAGGACCCAGTTTCTTAGGTGGTTGGGTGGACTGTAAGTACTCTGTGGAGAGGTAAACTGTATCACCTATTTTAAAATCTTTTGACTTCACACATTTTTGTCAGCTTGTTTCTTGTGTGCCTGATGTGCCTCCTCCAATGCCTTATGGGCAACTAGCCAAGTGTTCTGCAGTTGGGCTACCCACTACACTAAGGAGTCCTGACCAGAAGCCTCCTTAAATGGGGTGAACCCTGTGCTAGCATGCACAGAATTGTTATATGCTACTTCTGCAAAAAGCAAAAGGCCAGCCCAATTGTCCTGTTGGTAATTAATATATAGTACCTGAGGTACTGTTCCAGGACTGAGTTGGTTATCTCACACGTTCCATTAGTTTGGGGGTGGTGGGAGGAGCTTAAGCCCTGGGCTGTTCCCAACAGCTTCAAAAATCCCTACCAAAACTGTGATGTAAACTGCACTCCTGTATTTGAAATAATGTGCTCAGGCGCACCGTGAAACCTATACACGTGTTGTACAAAAAGTTCGGCTAACATCTTTGCAGAGAGAATCTTGGAGAGTGCTGTGGAAAAGCCAGAAGACATGGTTTTGCCATCTGGCCAAGAAATCAAAGAATATTGTGCAGAATGTATAAAATAACTGTACTTTTCCTGAATTAATTGTGTTTTCCTATTGAATATACTGAATTTTTTGAAAAAGCATATTTATATTGTTTTGCTATTTTAATAGTTGTATCATTTTATTTGGGGAAGTGTTTGGTATTTTTGAATGTTCTAATTTTGGAAGCTGCTCAAAGTCATATATTTAAGATGGGCAGCTTGTGTACATAATTCAAATAAATAAATCAGATAAATGAATGAACAAATAAACTTTGTCACTACATGTCAAATCAAAATGGAGTTCTGTTCTCCTTTTAAAATAAAATATCCTCCCACAGCCATTACACTGACTGTAATCTCATTTTTTATCAGAGTAATTTGTAAATGTCTTGATCCCTTGTAGAATTAAATTACCTTATCTATGCTCTGTTTGCAGAGAAGAGAAATTGCAGTTAGAAGACTAAATGTATTACTACTATTAATGCCATCTCTTCTACTTCGTTATATTCTTAGGCACATAGCCTTTATAAAATAATTATAACACCAGACTAGACATCAATGCATCTTGTATTAATTTGTATCTAGTGGAAGGTCTCAGCTTTGCTTTCACCCAGTTTGTTTTCATAACTCAGCATGATTTATGCAATGTTTTGTAGATTGTACAGTTGGAAAATGTCCAAGAGTGCCTTGCTCATTCAAGATATGACCATGTAAATACTTAACAGTTTTCCATTAATCAGCTTGCACTATCCAGATCCCACTGTGCCAAAAGCTAATAGGAAGCAGCAACATTACTTTAGGTTGCTCAAACAAACAAGCCAAACTGTATATTAGATCTGAATATTTTCTTTTTAAAGGAAGAAAAAGTGACATTTTCTTACATGTATCTACTTAAGGGTTTTCTTTTCATTTAGAGAAAGTTCTTCAAAATTTAAAATGCTTTTTTCAATAAGTCAGTTTTTCATAGTTCTGCCTGCTGGAAGTATTTTTTTTAATTACTTATTTGTAAAATTTATTGTGATCCATTTTACCACAGGGTAAATGCAGTTCCCTGCAGGGTTTTTTTTTTTTTTCTGATCAATGAATCATGGAATTATGTGGTTGGAAAGCTCATCTAATCTGACATTATGGATTGTGCAGAAAAACCAGTGAAATGATCCTCAAGAACTGTTTTTTTTTCAAAATGTTTTTCAAATCTGTTTTTTTAAAAACTTCTAGACATGGAGAATTCCCAACCTTTGTTAAGTGGCATCTTTGAAGAGGTTATTGCCACAAAGCATTGATCAGGTATAAAGGATATATTTCTGAAAAAAGCCTCTCTTCCAGACCAGGCAGAATTCCAGATCTAAAGTCTGTCTTTCTATTAACCAACAGCACTTTCAACATGTTCAAATGAATCTCCATTTGTTCATATCCAGGAAGGATATTGATTGTATTCTTGGAGTTGTGACAGCAAATTCAAAGCTGTGCTCACTCCAAAATTCAGGATGATATCTTTCCAAGATTTCACATTTATTTTGATTAATCTAAGGGGCAAGACAGAACTTTTGAGGAAACTCTGTGCCAATGATTAAGTACCCAATAGTCCTGCAACCTTAGCTTTTGAATCAACAAGATCTGGAATAGCTTGCAGTACAGTGAACTACAGGCTCAGTTTTGCCAGCTGTTTGGATCACTAGAATTCAAGGACTAACAAAAGGGCACATTCAGGTATTAATTTGCATGTTCATTTATGCATATTGATTTGTGTAATATTTAGTTACTTGTATGATATACTTACTTATTTACTTTCTTAGTGTAACAACTAACCGTATATCTTTGATACTCATAATGTTGCAATGTTCAAATTATCCCAGATTCCTCAATTGCATTTCTATACTTTTTATCATTTATTGATTTCCAGAAGAACTTAAGGCTAAGTCACAAAGATACTAATTTTCCTCCAAATCTTCAAGACTTTAACTCCACTTATGTAGTGCCCTTGGTGACCCACAATTCCAGCATCAATTATTCTTCCTTTCTCATTTCACGCTGACTTAACAACTGCAAAGAGAATTGGGTCACCCTATAGAGGCTGTGATCACAGGAGTGACTCTGAGGCATAATTCTCCTAAATCTCCCTTATATGTGTGCATACTTCCTTGTGACCCTCATATTTGAGACAATGAGAAATCCTGCAAAGATGAAGTGAAGAAAGCCAAGACTCAGAATGAACTAAGGCTTGCGACAAAAGTCAAAAATAAAAACAAAACCCCTTCTTTCAATATGTAAAAAACAAGTAAGAAAATCAAGAAAATGTTTGGTGCATTAAATTGGGTACAGGTATGCCTAGTTTAATGAAAAGAAGGACTAGGGGTGACGTGATAGTGTTCTAATATCTAAGGGGTTGCCATAAAGAAGAGGGAATTAACTCTGAAGGCAATGGATAGAAACTAATCAAAGAGAGAAACAACCTAGAACTAAGGAGAAATTACTTCACCGTTAGAATAATTAATCAGTGGAACACCTTGCTTCTGGAAGTTGTGAGTGCTCCAAACAACTGGAAGTTTTTAAAAAGAGATTGGACAAACAGTTGTCTGAAATGGTAGAAATGGTTTCCTGTCTGATCATCGGATTGGACTAGAATTGATCTCTTTTAATTTTGTTGTTCTGTTCTGTTATTCTGTTCTACTAGATCAGGGGGCCCCAAACTTGGCAACTTTAAGACTTGTGGACTTTAACTCCCAGAATTCCTCAACAAGGAATTCTGGGAGTTAAAGTCCACAAGTCTTAAAGTTGCCAAGTTTGGAGACCTCTGTACTAAATGGTCCTTTTCATGTCATAAAATCATGATTTTCAGGCAGCCTTGAATAATCTAGCATGTATGCAAAAGCCCACCCTCCATTTACTCTAATTTATGTCATCTCTCCATCCTGTTGATCTCTGTTCATGCTTCAGTGTATATGCCTTTGCCATTCAAACCCTTCTATCCAGTTTGAGCCAACAGTTCCAGGAACAGCAGCAATCACTTTTGACTTTCTGTGTCAGTAGAACAAAGCCAGCACTCCTGAATCCAGAGGCTTTCATTTAGTAAACCTGGCCATGGGATCTACCTGTAGCTTTTTATTGACAGGTATAATAGCCACCCTGTAATTAATTCCCGCACATTGTCAATGCCTGTTCTCAGTGCTCCGTTGTAAATCATATACAACTGACAGTTAATTACTTGGCTGGTTTAGGATGTATGTTGCGGTATCTGCTATCCCGCATCAGATGGGCGTCTCATGATAGGGAGCGAAGGAGAAAGAAATGACAGGAGACGAAGTTCCTTGGGATGAGTGCGCCCAGAATGTCTGGGTACACGCTCTTTTATTATGCTCCTTCAAAAGGGGGGGGTCACTATCATTGTTTATTCAGAGCCTAGGTCAGACAGGATATGCAGGACTTAGATAAGGCAAAATACCAAGTCAGACAAGATGGCACGATCTACAATTTGATCAAGACATTCCTTACAAAGCTGCATGCCAGACGATGTAATCACAAAGTGAATGCTTGACTCCTTGTCTCTGTACGTGCCCTGTAAAAGGTCACTGAGGAGACAGAAGTTCAATGATTACATGTGAATGATACAATGTTGCAAATGCCTGAATGATACATAGTTGTATTGATACACAGTTGCAAACACATAAATGATACATAGTTACAACATTATGTATGAATGGAAGTAGAAACAGAACCCGAGTTAGCCAAGCCCTTCAAAATCCAAACAATCATCTTAATTTTGAAATCTCTCCCCTGCAGTCCTGAATCAGTGATGGTATGCTACCGGTTCAGCCCGGTTCACCTGAACCAGTAGTAAAAATCACTACTGATTCCACCAAAAATCACTACATACCTTTTTCTTTGCCAAAAACAGATTTGAAATTTACCCAAGTAGACAGGCCTGATAATTGAGCTTATCTAAAACCATATGATTAAAATAAACAATGAGCCTCAATATTTATCTTCTACATTCCACCATAACATTCATCATCCCTTTCTCTGTTTTTTTTTTAAATTCTAAACTTTTTTTTGAGAAATTCACCTTAGACATTTGACCATTTTGAAATGTTTGTTTAATAGAAAACTGTGACGTAGATGATTTATACCTGGCTCTGTTTTTTTTAAAAAAATAATATGATCTTTGTAACAATACAAAATTGGCTTGTCTTGGAAAAAAGCTATATTCATTTTGACATTTAACTGAGCACATTCTAGAGCAAGCATATTAAAAAAAATCTTGCAACCTCTGCCTGCTGCTGATGTTTATGTTTTACAATTTTTATAAGTATAATTTTATTGAAATCTAAACTTTACTACCAGCTGCTCAAATTTCAGTTTATACAACTACTTTAGAAATAATCTCACCTGCCAATATTTAGTATTAGTATAGATGTAGATTGAGCACCTCTTAACTTTTGTAACAATTTTTCTGCAGCTTTTCTGTTTCGTTTGAGACAAAATGGGTCAATTTTCTCTCTTAGGGTTAGAAATACATCAGAGTGCAAATATTCAGACAATTACTTCTAGAGTACTTAGCAAGTAATAAGCCTACTCTAATTATTTCTTTTGAGAAATTGAACAAATTCTAATTTGATTTTAATTTGTTTGCACAGAATAACAATTAAAATACAAATTAATGAATAGTGTTATTTTAAATGTAAAGCAGTATAAATCATAGCTATAAAACACAAAGATGACCATGGAGCTGAATGCATTAGATTGTTGATCAGCAGACTAAATCACATAAATCTGATTAACTAATGAAGCAAGCTTACTTGGAAGTCTGTTCAGCAAACTATCATGCTAGAAATTTTGGAAAAGTGAAGAGCTAGATCTAACAAAATGGTTATAGGAAAGAGAAGGATACTTTGGAATGTATGGGACATTGGAAATAAAAAGTAACCTCTATTCCAATTACATTTTTCCCCAAGGGTTGTGAGGCTGCTTTTAAAGTTTTTCCTGATGGCCTCCAGACTAGAGACTGGCATAATCTGAGTTTGCAGGGCAAAAATAAAGTTCCAGTTTGGAGAAGGTAGTTCTCCTAAACATAGCGAGTTGGCTCAAAAGCTTACTCTGGATTGTCTAGTGTGCTGACATACTTTGATTCAAAATAGAAGAAAAAGCAACTTTTGAAAGTCAGTTAGGAAGTAACAGGCTATTTAAATGGGTTGTCTGAGAAATCTGATGTGGGTAGTTCTGCCTCTCTCCTTCCCAATCACCTCTCTCTTCTGTTCCTATTTCCTTTAAGCTGATGCCTAGCCATATTAAGAAGCTGATAAGAAGCTCATCTTTTTACTCCTCTCTTTAAGCAGTTTAAGAATGAATGGTTCATAAACCTAGGCTTTGAGCCAGATGGTGGAAGTCATCTCTGTTTCTAATTCAAGTCCTTTCAGTACTGGGTTCTGAAGGTACCCAGTTTGGCTAGTCAAGAAAAGGCATTCCAAACACAAGGGCAAAAGGTGAAGTGGGAAATAAAATATAGTTTTAAATAGGATTTTTTTTTTCACTGCTTGTCCTTCCCTGGCAGACAAAAGACAGATGGTGAGGACTTTTGAAAGGACTGGCCAATTGCCAGGCTGAGTTTAGGCAGCAGGGACCAGCAGTGCTTCTGGACAGTTTTACTTGAGGGAACTAATAAGAACATAAACAAAGGCCCAAATTATCCTTTTGAATTTTTGTGAATCAAATTTTGGAGCGGGTGAGGGGAAGAGGCCTAAAAAGATCAGTTTGGAGTTATACAGAGAGAAGCAACCTAGAACGAAGGATAAATTTCCTGTCAGTTAGAACAATTTGCCTTCAGAAGTTGTGGACACTCCAACATTGGAGGCTTTTAAGAAGGGACTGGAATGCCATTTGTCTGAAATGGTAGAGCCTCCTGCTTTAGCAGGGGATTGGACTAGAAGACTTCCAAGGTCCAGGTAGATCATAATCCAATGACAATTAAATGGAAAGGACAAAGAAGAAGATCTAGATGGACATTAAATAATACTATCCTGAAAGAAAAAGACTTCATACAGAGGATGGAGAAAGAACTGGCTTTTTTCTTTAAAGAAAATAAAAAAGAAGACACATCAATGCAGAATGTATGGGATACAATGAAGGCATATTCCAGAGGCTTGATAATAGACTGTACAAGGAAAAGAAATACCATGAAAAGATTAGCCTCTAAGACATTAGAGGATGAGTATAAGGGACTTGAAAAAAAGTTACAGAAAATGCCACAGAAAAGGGGCATTAAGTTAAAAATGGATATAATTAAACATAAAATGGGATTAATGGAAAAAGAAGAATTAGCACAGAAAATCAGAGGTGCGAAACAGAACTATTTTGAAGACGCAAATAAATCAGGTAGATGGTTAGCATATAAACTGAGAAAGGAGAAAGAATCAAGGAAAATATTGCAATTAATAGATGATCAAGGCCAAGTTTGTTATGGAAATAAAGAGAAGAAGAAAATTATACGAAACTATTATGGGAAACTATACACACAAGAGAATATTGACGATGAAAGAGTTAAACAGTATTTACAGAATGCTAATCTACCCCAGATACCTAAAGAGATTGAAATAATGTTAGAAAGCAATATAACGATGATTGAGTTAACTGAAGCATTTAAGAAGCAAAACAGTGGAAAGGCACCAGGCCCAGATGGACTTCCGGCAGAATTTTACAAAACACTACAAGAATCATTGAATCTTCCATTGCTAGAAGTTATGAATGAAGTTATGTTAAAGAAGAGGATACCTAAATCATGGTCAGAAGCTTATATTACACTTGTCCCAAAAGAGGACGCAGACCCATTACAAATCAAGAACTATAGACCTATTTCCCTTCCAAAAAGCAGATTATAAAATTTTTGCTTCAATATTGGCAGAAAGACTTAAAAAATACCTAAATAATTTTATTCACCCTGATCAAAATGGATTTCTGCTAAAGAGACAAATTAAAGACAATATGAGAGTAATCTTGGACACTTTGGAGTACTACAAGGCATGCCTTGAAAAACAAATGGCTTTGATATTCTTAGATGCACAGAAGGCATTTGATAATGTGAAACTGGCGATTTATATTATTACAATTGGAACAGATGGGCTTTGGTAAAAAAATTATCCAAGCAATAGAAGCTACATATCATAAGCAAATGGCAAAAGTAATGATAGAGGGAGAATTTACGGACTCTATTGATATAAGAAAAGGAACAAGACAAGGGTGCTCACTGTCACCTTGTTGTTTATGTTAACCTTGGAAGTGCTAAACAGAAATACTAGAGAAGAAAAGGATATCCAATGAGGCGGTGGGAGTGGGGGTGTTTGCCAGGGAATGCCAAAAACATCACCAAATGCTATCACGTTCTATCATGAGACACTGCAACTGATCATAAATGGGAAATGGTTGCCAAGTGCCCAAAATATAATCATGTGACCACAGGGGTGATATAGTGTTCATAATTTCAGGGATGGGTCATAAGTAACATTTTTCAAGTCTCTTCTAATTTCAAAACATTGTTAAGTAACCAGTTATTAATTGATGACTACCTGTGTATTCTGCAGGAAAGCTTAAAAAAAAACATTTATCTCACTTATTTTGCTATGGAGATGGACTCTATGTGTTGAAATGTTGAAAGTAAGCATGTGTAGGGAAAGAGAAAAGTATAGATGCAATAAAGCGTTGTCTTAGTGATTCTATTTAGTATCTCCTCATATGAATAAGCAATAGAAATGTCTGTTAACATTGCAATGAGATCTTACCTGCACAAACAAGAGAAAGAGCTTGTGACTTGACTTACGTTCACAATGACTTAGAACCGACATTCTAGGTCAGTGGTGGCTAGCCTTTTTGGGCTCCTGTGCCAAAAATTGCATGTGTGCTTGCACTTGCACGCTCACGTGCTAGTACCTAGAAGGCAATGTGTGTGTGGGGGCCCATGCTCCTTGCGCAGGCACACATGATTTCCCCCCGCCGCCGCCCCCTTACCGTGATGGTGAATCTATGGCACATGTGCCACAGGTAGCACGCAGAACCATTTGTGCGGGCACATGAGCCCCAGGCAAACTTACCTCACTATGCATGCGCGTGCTTCCCAGCTGTTTTTCAGCCCACTTGAGGCCTTTTTCGGCCTGCCAGAGGTTTGAAGAATGCCTCTGCAGGCTTTGCAGGCCAAAAATGGGCCCATTTCTGGAAATACCAGAAGTGACAAAACAGGCCTTCCCTCAAGCCTCTAGCAGGCTGAAAAAGGCCTGAAAATCAGCTGGGAGGTGTGCACATGCACAGTGAAGTAAGTTTGCCTGGGGCTCGCATGCCTTCAGAAATGGCTCTGCATGCCACCTTTGGCATGCATGCCAGAGGTCCATCATCACAGTTCTAGGTTCTGTTGTGGCTGAAAATTGAGCATTATCTGTAGAATGATGGTTCTGTGCCTTTATAAAGTTTTGGTAGGCAAATTAAAATTTTCACCCAAGACTTTGAAATGCTAAGTAATCCCTATTCAAAGATTATAGAGAAAGTTGGAAGTACAGGAAATTAGTAATTAATCTAAGCAAAGGACAGTATTTGACTGATGCCCATGAAAGCTTAACCTTCTTTCTCAGCACTTATTAAAAAGTTTATCACTCAGTCTCTTTCTCCCTCTTCATCTTCTCTAACTTGAGTGCTCACTAGTAAAAGCACTTTTGCAGAAAGTTCTAAAAATACTCTTTGGTAACTGCTTTGTAATTCATATCAGTGAAATAAAAGGACATTGTGCTAAATGAGCTGGTGACATGAAATAAAATGGCATGTCAACTGTAGAGGGTGTTCCTTGGTGTGGAACAGACACTTGATCAAGGCATTTGATTTTCTGCCATTTGGGGATCGTGGAAATTGGTTGCAGATTATTTAAAATGAAAGTAGTGAGTTTGCCACATCGAAGAGCTAAACGTTGAAGAAAGTTAAATGGAGATAAGATTGTCCTTAGTTTGCCTTCCAAATCACAAGAAAATCTTAAGAATGTGGAAAATATCACCATCATCACCTCTACAATCATTATCTTTATCATCATCAACTTAGGAACCTGAATTCATTGCCTTCTATTAAAATGTGTAAAAAAAGCTAAATCCTAAAAACTTAAATAAAACAATTTATTTAATCATTAATATTATCATCAAGTAATAATTACAATGAGGCTCAGAGGAGAGTTTCCTGGAACTGAATCTGTAAAATAATTATTATGCATTGAAGTGCAACCTTTAATCCAGTTTTGTCAATCTCCTTTTGCCCTATGTCACTCATTGATTTATTTGATTGTTCGATGTACCGTATAGCTTGTTTTTTTTCTTCAGGATCCTAGGGTACATAATATTTCCCGTTCCAGACTACACCTGGAGAAATGCTTGTTCTATTATCAAGTTTATTTAGTATGAATCTGAAGAAAGGTAAGGAAACCTTGTTGTGTTAGATTTCTATTTAATTCACTATTCTGTTTTTCAGAAAGAACAGCGAAATGCCCCAGGAAATCCATAGGCAGAGTAACCATCTCCCTACATTAGTAACAATTGGTATAATATTGTGCCTGATCTTGGAAATATCACATAACCATATATTGTCTCTATCTAAGCCCTTTTCAAATCCATCTGAACTAATGGCTGCTCTTACCTGCAGAATGTGAATATCAGGGAACAAATATATATTGATTATCATATGTTGATTAGTTTTCTGGAAAAATTATTGGGGGAAAAACAGGAATATGAAATTGTGGGATTTGTTTTTTATATATTAATAACATAATTTTTTTCTGACAGGTGTCATTTTATTCATATCTGGATTTTAAATATGACAGCTCCATATTTCCTGCAGAAATTTTGGATATCAGGAGTTTTTTTTATCTATAACAAATCATCAAACTGTAGCTGATTCAACATATTCTTGGCTGCTGAAAGCTATAATTTGTATTGAAGGAGAGGACAGTACAAATCTATAACAGATTTTATTATAAATATCACCAATGATTTGCAATGTGCTATCCAAGTTCATTTCTTGACCTTATCACTTAAGGCCAAGGACCTAGGACAAAACAAAATTAACCATGCATATGAAGGCATTTGTTATACATTCTATAATTATTAAGTGGGCCATTGCATCTGTCCTCCTTATAAGTTTCTCAAGAGATTCTCTTCAAGAAAACAAGAGCAAGACCAGAGGGGTACTAACTTATTGAACTACATCTATTTGTGAACAGACTGAGAAAGTGTGGACAGCAGTTATTTCAAGGAGGTTCAAGTGCAATAAGGATTTGCTAACCCTACCGATGCTACTTTGACGCTCAATGAACTGTCTGAATAATTCTTTGAAATTTAATAATTATTATAAAAAACAGCTTGGGACACTGCTTTACTCATGTGTGCGTTCTAGTAGCTTCTTTAAAACTCAGTTTCTTGATCTGCTGTCCTGAATTCCCTGAATTTTTGCATATATTATATCTTCTTTCTTTGCTTTGAATGTCTTTATCAGTCTGTCTTTTAAAGCAAAGCAGCAGAGGCAGTGGTGGTATTCTACTGGTTTGGCCTGATTCTGCCAAGTAGCAGTTCTCTCTGCTGCTCTGCTGTTGGTCCCACCCATGCGCCCGGGCTCCCGTATTCTCTTTTATCTTCTGCTTTTGAAGCGCAGCTGCTTTGCACGGCACAGAAAAGTGCCGTGTGGTACCTGCTGAAGTGACCGTGAAAGTGCAGGCTTACACTCTGCGCCTGCCCAAAGTGTGTGTTTTGTGCATGTTATTATAATTGTTCTAATGTGTTTAGTCTTTTCTTCAGGTTTTATGAAATTGTTTCATTCTGGAGAAAATACATTTTCCTAATGCATTGTAATGGTGTAACAGTGGTCAGTGAAAAATTAGAATTATACATAAACTGAGAACTTGAATGGCCCAGTCAGTGACTGAAAATATATTCCCTTCCTTCAAAAAAGAGTGATTATATATACATTTTATTTTATTATTTTACTTTTCCATTTAATGTATAATGTTGAATCTGTCTCTTCTCCAGAAGCCTAGGTGATATGTTTTGTATTCCTTTCCTCCAGTTTTTCTTCACAAAAACAAATCTGAAGGCTAGGATAGACTGAAAGAGAATGATTGGCTGTAATGATATGTGTGGTAAGGCAGTCATTGACTCTAGATCAAACCTGAGTATTTTATGGCTCCCAAGGCCTCATCCAGCCCTTTGGCTGCTCTTGTCCAGCTCATGTGAGGTCAATTGGAAACTAGAAATCAAATGTAAATTAGCGTACACTGTGCATGCGGTAGAGCTCCATTGCTTTTATTTTGAAGGTGAGTGCTGTTTTTAAAATTTATGTATGTGTGTGCATGCCTGCCTATGCACTTTCACAGCCCTGTTGGCTTGGCCATCCATAACTGTCCCAGTTTTTCATGTGGAGTCTTGGGAAAATTAATTGCCTACCCCTGCTGTAGATCATCTAATGAGCTTCCAAGGCTGAAAGGAAAATCTTAATCTACCTGTCTCTAGTTCAGTATCTTTACCACTATGCTACTCCGATCTTTATCCTAATTAAAAAAATATTACATTTCAGTCTTGATAGTATTTATTCAAAGGAATATAACAGCATTCTTTCTTTCTTTTAACTTGATATTTTTTAAATAAACAAATATATATCAAGAGTTGTCAATCACAATTACAATCACTTTATTTACAAATCTGAGTTTATATATTTGAAACAAATGTAGCACATTTATAAGATATTCAATTGGGTGGTATTGGAATAAATAGGAACCAGACTCTATTCACTTGCAGTATTTCCTTTTTTTCATGTTTAAATTCCTTTTTTTTATTATTAAAAATTTTAATTTTTTTTTTATATACAAAAAAACATTCATTTCAATTGTGCATCAAATTGGGTACATATATCAATTATTTGAACATTACAAATGATATTCTTCTTATCAAATCTAATAATACATCAATGTTCCTGTATATATTCCCATATACATATCACACATTATAACTTTGTTTAAAATTTTCTAATTGCTCTTTAAATAAATCAAATCTTTTTTAGGTTGTTCTATTCTCTATCCATTGATAAAACATATTCCATACCATGTAATATTCAGTTTTTGCTGAAAAAGCAAGTTCTCATGTACCAAACAATGGGCTCATCTAAGAAGGGAAAAAAAAATGTTTTCTTAAAGTTAAAAAAGAAGCCAAGACAGTCATATTATAAGTGCTTATGTCACTTTTTAAAATGCTAGTAATGTAGCCTAAAATTTGAAATAACACAGATAACACATTTTATGAAAATAGACTGACTCAAGGAAGGTCGGTTAGGTTTTTTTTTCATATAACCATTTGGAAGAGCCCTTAGTGATGATACAAACAATTCAAGCTCCATCTTTGAAGTGTTATTTGCCAAATCCAGCTACTTTCGACCATTCTTCTTTTGGGAAATTATTGTGTTAGAAGAGAGAACAATTTTTGGGTTTTTTTTTTCATATGTTTTATTTTATTCAAAAAGTTAAAAAACAAAATGCAAAAGAATTTTTTTTCCCCAAAGACAAAACAAAGCATGAAAAAAATGTGAGGTAAAAGGACAAATAGCAAAAACACGTATTATCCCCTGCTAGTTGAACACTGACAAATATATTGCAAAAATAATAACTTTCCCCCCTGCAAAAACTTGTATAAACTATAACGGTATATTTATCTGCAACCCAATCTGACCTGTCATATATGACACCCACACTCACACACCCACACACCCAAATAGTTAACAGGTTAATCAACAGCAGAATTAAACTTCAAAGCCTTCTGTTAGCAATCTGTTATTGTAATTAACTCATAGAAAGTCTGCATTGGTTTCTTATCTACCACAGAACACCCAATCATTATCTCTGAACTGTCCAGGATTAAATATCCTCAATTATCTGTTAATGATAAAACCTTTCCTCAGGATTTTAATTGGGAAGTTTCCCAACAATTGCATTTCATTTCCCTAGTTCCTATGTCTCTCTTGTAAATACCTCTGCAACATCTCTTGTTCAAAAAGCTTCTTTAAAAAGGCAGCATTCATCTTACCAAGAAAGTTCAGTCCATCATTTGTCAATTCCATTATCTCAGAATTTCTTATATTCATATTCCTTTCTATTTTTTTTTCCTGACAAATCTGTAATTTTCAGACCAGATTCTTTCTTTGCCTAGCAGCAAATCAAATTCAAATTCATCAGGTTGTGAATCAAGTCCAACAGTTATTTTCTGCTTTTGGGTATCAACCTGGGTTTGGTTTAAAGCCATTGTTAACCCATCAAGTTTTTTATTTATATATATATTTAAAAATCTGTAAATTGGAGAACATTCTCTTTCAAATCATTCCCAGAAAGCTTTATCTCTTTTTAGGGACATTATGAAAACACAGTGTTCCTTCCAAGGACAAGAGAAGTAGATAAATTATAACCCAGCATCTACAGAGAACAGCTGAGATTTTTTTTTTCAAAATAAAAAAATGATCAAAAGAAAAAAGAATTTTCCCATCAAAAGTTAAAAAATGAAGATCATATTTTTTTTAAAGAGCTGAAAAGAACAAAATTTGTAATATAATCCTGTTTAAGTATAAGTCCAATAGGATGACTTTCACTGATTTCCTTAAGGTGAAAGTTAAAATGGATTAGCATTCAATGATAAACAATTTGGGTATATACGGCTTCAAGATCTGGGACTTTGTCATCTTTGACTCTGGATGAAGTGGCACTGCCCCAGACAGATCTAGTCCACAACTTGGAGGTTCTCCTAGACTTGCGACTTCTGCTCAGAAGGAGAAGGTGGCAGTCATGGCTAGGAAAGTCTTTCCACAACTTTGTGTTGGGGAACAGTTGCAGCCTTTCCTGGACCAGGTTTCCCTGTGCTCATTTGTTCTGTCCCTAGTCGCCTCATGTTTGGACTATCATCAGTGGTGGGATTCAAATTTTTTCCTACCAGTTCAGTGAGCGTGGCTTGGTGGGTGTGGCAGGGAAGAATACTGTAAAATCTCTCGTCAGAGATGGTTCTCCGAACTACTCAAAATTTCCACTACTGGTTCTCCAGAACTGGTCAGTACCTGCTGAATAACACCTCCGACTATCATGTAATGCACTCTACATGGGGCTACCCTTGAAGAGCATCTGGAAGCTACAGCTGGTAGCTTCCCCCCCTCCCCAAGAATGACCCCCACTAACACCACTGCTCCACAAGCTGCATTAGCTGCCGGTCTGCTTCAGGGTGCAATTGAATGTGTTCGCAATCACCTTTAAAGCCCTTCATGGCATGGGTCCAGATTACTTGAGAGACCATCTCACCTCACTGGGATTGGCTTGTGCTAGCAGAAGAGGCAAGCTATGAGTCTTGATTATTCCAGCTGGTGGAGTCCTGGAGGAGGGTCTTCTCTGCTATTGCTCCTGTCCTCTGGAAATCTTGCCCCACAATGTGTGGCTGCCCCCAACCCTTTAGTGGTGGGATTCAAAATTTTTAAATCCCGGTTCTGTGGATATGACTTGGTGAGTGTGGTGTGGCTTGGTGGGCGTGGCTTGGTAGGCATGGCGGGGGAAAGATACTGTAAAATCTCCATTCCCACACAGGCGAGAGATCCTGTAAAGTCCCCATTTCCTCCTCACTCCTGGGGGAAGGATACTGCAAAATCCCATTCCTTCCCAAACCCACTAACAAAAAAAGACCCAGCTAATCAGCTGGGACTTAGGAGGCAGAGAATAGATGGGGGCAGGGCCAGTCAGATGAGATATTCTGAACTACTCAAATTTTCCACTTCCGGTTCTCCAGAACTGGTCAGAACCTGCTGAAACCACCTCTGCTCCTATCCTTTCATAAGGGTTTCAAGACCAGACTATGCTTGGGGCCCCAACATGGGAACAGCACAGTGGAGGTGGTTGATCAAGTAACAACAGATCCCACCTCCCTCCACTCCACCCCTGCCCTCCTCATGTGTCATTGGATTTGAATGCCTGGCTTTAATTTATTTATGTTTTAATGTACTGTACAGATACAATTTTATGATTGTAAGCCACCCAGAGTTACCCTGTGGCAAGATGGGTGGCCAATTTTATAAACAAATAAATGGGAATATATTCAGATTGACAGAGAAAGCTAGAATTCTATGTTGGTTGCAGGTCTCAAGAGTAGCAAAGAATAGATTTTCTGTGTGGATATGGGACTGAAGCCATCTGTTGAAAACTCCTGGATTAACTGGAATTGGCAGAGAAAGTTTAGGCCAAAATGCCAGAAGTGTTTTATTTCTTTTCAATGCTACTGGCACAATTGTATAGTTCTAGTTTTGCCTGCTTTCTCCAGGGTCCCTATTTCTGTTTGTACTGCTTAATTGCCCATTTTTGTCTACAATTCTAAACCTCCTTTATTTTATATATATTAAAATGAAAACCATATGCATTTAACTCTCACATTACCGGGCCCTTCAGTTAAATGGGAAATGTAAAAGGGTCACTCTTGAGGATTTCTTGGAAATGGGGTTGCATATTTCCCCAATCAGGAAAAAGTTGCAGCTTCATTGTCTGTACCAAGTGGAGCAGAAGTCAGGGAAGATATAAATATTGCTATCATGTGGCAGGCTTTTTTATGTGTTTGTGTGTTTAAAAATGAGCTTAATGTGCTGAATTCAGAACTCCCGCCTTTCAATAAAAACCATATAATTCTTCCTCCCCCAGCTCATTTTTGGTACGTTCAGAGTATTGCAGTGTGAATTCAGTGCCAGAAAAATAAACACAGATGGCTGAGGCTTCATTTAATTTCTTTGTAAATACATGAAGTAAATTTTACAATACCAGTTGTAGATTTCTCCAACATGGAGTAAACTCAAACAGAAGAAGACATGTTACAGGTTCAGAGCTGAACAGCAACTCAGAAGCTCAGAAACAGACAACAGTTTCACTTTAGTTCAGCAGGCAAGTAAAACAAGCTAGTTTCTCTTTCACTTTAGAGCTGAGCACAGAACAGAGATAAACCAAGCCTGGATTCTCTCTTTAAGTTTCAGCCCTCAATTCAGCTCTCATTGGCTGACCTTGTTACTAAGCTCTATTCCAGTTCATGAATATACTCTGACATGGTACTATATTCTTTTGTGGTCTTAAGAGAAAATTCATATACTATTACCAGTTCCATCCAGCTCTCAAACCATCAGCCATTTTTAAACCTGAGTAAAGATGATTCTTTGTTTCTTTTTAAATATCTTTAGAAATATACGAACTACTGCCCACTTTATTGAACTACCCATCTTTGTGGTCATCTCAAGTGAAGGCTTGCAACATTATGAAAATCAGTATGAAACTTGCAAATGAAGAAGGCACTGAAGTCTTTCTTCTCTCTGTCTCTCCCTCCTTCCCTCCCTCCTTTGGAAACAGAAAGGCAAGCTGTTCTTATCTTCAGCATAGAAATGATGTACCTGCATGAAAAAAAGGTTTTCCAACACATCCCACTGCCCAGCCTCTTTGGTGGGTGAGAGAGAAGGAACCAACCAAGGGATTGGTAGACTGCAAGGAATACAGCACCCTTGCTCCACATGCTGCCTCTCGTCAACAGCCTTCTTCCTCCAAGAAGGAAGAGGGCTCTCCTCTTGTCCTTGGTGCCTCTTGCTTGGCAGCCCTACTTTGCTAGCAGGTATCCGCGTTACTCCCTTGTCCTTCCCCTTGCCACATTAAGCTTATGTCATTCCCCCCCCCCCTCCAGTGGTGGGATTCCATTTTTTTTTACTACCGGTTCTATGGACGTGGCTTGGTGGGCCTGGCAGGGGAAGGATACTGTAAAATCTCCAGTTAGAGGTGATATTCGCTGGTTCTCTGAACTACTCAAAATTTCCGCTATCGGTTCTCCAGAACTGGTCAGAACCTGCTGAATACCACCTCTGTTTCCCCTCTTCTCATCACTCTCAGGAGATCCCAAGTAAGGCTACTTCTTCCTCCTCCTCCTTTTCGCAGAACTGCTTGCCATTTTGTGTGCGTGTGTGTGTGAGAACAAAAAAAGCTGTGGACTGGGAGTAAAACTACTACCCCAGCTCTGTTCAGGAGGGGGCTCACCAGTGGACCAATCAGCACTCCCCAACCAGCCTTACCTTGACCACAGGCATCCAAGTCTCCTCCTCATTCTTCCCTCATCAACCAGCATTGTTAAGAGATTTCAAAGCAACCAATGGCTGCTTGCTTATGAGGCATTGCCACCAGATGATTGGATGCAGGGACCACAGGGAGTTAAGAAAGAGGGTGAGGATATGGTCCTCTCTTCTTTCTTTGCACCTTGTAACCTGGGAAATACAGCTGGACTGAAACTTAGCCAAATTTCAATCCCATAGAAGTGATGTGTCCCAGATTTTGGTCTCTTTGTGTAAATTAGCCCACCAACATAATGTTGATTCAAAAATTATATCATTTCACCCAGTCAGACAGTATTGAAGTATTGAACAGCATAGACTCTAGAAAACATTGTGGTAATCCACTCAATATTATTCTCCAAGGTAATGCAATGCCATTTATGAGTTTTTTCTAAATATATTCAATTAGTCGATTATGAATTCATCTAACAGCTTTATCCTCTTGCACATATTTTAATTTTTATTAGTGTATACATCATGAGAACTTAGAATGCTTTGATAGAGCCAAGATAATCTACATCCATGGTGTTTCCACAACCTATGAATCTGTGATAACAGCAAAGTGTTAGATAATTGGCAAATGAGGCAAAAATCAGAATTAAAATTTAACAATTGAGTAGGCTATCAAAGGTGTAGATGCATTTGATCAATATGTTATAGATATCCAATAAGGATCAGATTGGCAAGTTTCCAAGAAATCAGTAATTTGTTCTTTCAGATAGAAATCCGATTAAAACTCAAGAGATTTATTTATAAATATTTGTGCTATATTTGTGCTCTAAAAACTTGTAATGCACTTCAGTAGTAAAGAGATGAGCATTATAACAAAGTCTGTCTAGATGCTTTCCTTACACCTGCAAGTGACAAGTCATGCTGCAAGTATTGCCTAGAATGACTAGGTGTGGGTGAATATATTCTCATCCCATTATCTTTTCTTTTGTCCTACTTTGTCTTGGAATGGCCTCTTTCTTTGCTTAATGGCCAACATCCTGCTTTATTGCAGTACTAGCTCTATACCTGTGTTTCGTTACAAAAGTATGTGATCCGGCTTAGTTTTTGGGGAGGAAAATAAGGGGGGGGGGAGAATTGTGCCTCTGCCTACTAGCTTCCATTGGTATTCATCTGGCTAGCGTCCTGTCAGTGTATGAGAGAGTTGAGGACTGTTTGGAAACTGAAACATAGAAACTTGGCTCAATAGTTGGCTGTTGACATCTTGGCTCAACTGTTCTGTACTAAAGCTGGTTGCTGCTGTGAAACTAACACTGAAACTCCTCTCCTCTGCTTGTGTTTTGCACTTGGAACAGATTTCTTTTCAGGTGGGGGAGGGGGAGTAGAACTTCTTAGCATCAGAGCGTGTTAATAATAATATATGAAATACTCTGATGGTCTGAGTATGGAACATATGAATGCTCTGATGGTCATTTTGAAAAATCCTTTCTTAGTGAATACCTAGAAGGCAAGAGGAACATATGTGCCAAATTTCAAGTTTGTTGTTCTGGAGATTTTGTAATGATGTGTGAATGGTATTTCGTTTTTATCTATATATTCCTCGTAGTTTTCCTAAATCATTTTTTTACAAAAGGTTTTTCATTTGTTTGTTTATAGATGGGAAATCTGAACTGGTTCAATGACAAAAATATTGTATTTTTTCTCGTCCATTAGAAACCAAGAAAGTATACAGATGCAAGAAGGAAATTATCCTATATTGCTTTCTGTTTTCTCTCATGCACATTCCCCTCCTCCTTTATTTACTTGATGGGGGTGGGAGGTATATAAATAAACACATGTGGTAAAACTTTCTCCTGAGTTTTATGATATGTATGAAGGCAATACCAGGTTGTGGTTGTCAGTTACACTGTTGGTCCCATCAATATCAAAAGAAAGACTGCTGGTCTCAATTCTATATTATATATGGCATGGTGTCATGCCCTCAGCTGTCCTCAAAAGCTCTCTGCCCAGGGAGGCAATGTTTCCGTAACTCTGGGTATGCAGAATTGACCGAGCATGTGCCCCTCCAGTGCCTGTATTATAAAGACATTTGTAATAATCTCATCTCACCAGTACTAAATAAACATCCAGAGCACATTGGACATTTTTATATCTCCCTGCTGTTTGCAGACACTAATCTGGCTACAACATATAACATTGCCAGATTCTGCACAGCTGTGATTAAAATCCGTCAGATGATGACCTGTGCCACAAACCAGCCATTTAACTTATTAGTTGAAAATGTTTTGTATTATGTTATATTGAGTTAATCATATATTAATTTTTGTATTTTTATACATGTTGTTTTTTTATCCCTTTTTATAGGGTTAATATATATAAACAAATATATATGTATATGTGTGTGTGTTTTCTTAAGTTTTTGTGGGTACTTACATGTATGGTATTCAGCTTTGTTCGGGTATTTTCCCAGTCATCATAGTTGTGCTTTTAAAGTTGTAGCAACGTTTCGGCAGAATCTCATCTGCCATCATCAGGCTTCTGTATTGTGTTCGTCTTCTGTATTGTGTTCTGTATTGTGTTTGAACACAATACAGAAGCCTGATGATGGCGGATGAGATTCTGTCAAAACGTTGCTACAACTTTAAAAGCACAACTATAATGACGTGGGAAAATACCTGAACAAAACTGAATACCATATATGTATGTGTGTGTGTGTGTGTGTGTGTGTGTGTGTGTGTGTGTATCTTTGGTTATTCGGATTTTCTCCCAAATAATAACAAAGATCCACATACAAATACCCGTGAAAACCTCAGGAAACAAATATATATATATGTGTGTGCTGTTCAGCTTCCTTCGGGTATTATCCCACTTCATTGTAGTGCTTTTAAAGTTGTAGCAACGTTTCAGCAGAATCTCATCTGCCATCATCAGGTTTCTGTATGGATGTGGGTCTCACAGCTTTTGGTTTCAAATTCGAGGCTGGCCTATTCTGATTGGCTGGGAGTTTTGGTCTGTGTTCACTGGACTTGAAGTTTGATTGATTGGTGTTTCTGGTTTCTTCTGTCTGTTTTGTGGCTTTGATTGGCTGGCAACACTCTGTTCCTGTGTTGGAGGCTTTCAGTGCAGCTTGGCTTCGTGTGAAAGGATGGCTGCTATCCATTAGGAAGCCAGGTTTCACCTGGGTGCCTGGTGGGGGGGTGTTTAAAAAGCTTAAACACACACACACACACACACACACACACACACACACACACACACACA
>BLBF01000073.1:28015656-28026501 GCA_015471245.1 Laticauda colubrina
TATCTATCTATCTATCTATCTATCTATCTATCTATCTATCTATCTATTTATTAAAGTTATATGGCTGCCCATATCACACATATAACTGTGAGGGGAAGGCTAACAAAAGCAGAGTAAAAACAGCACAACAGAAATATGAATAATATAAATCACAACTGAGAAAAACAACTCATAACATGAATAATCATCAGTTAACACAGGTCAGAAATGGATTCCCACACACCATCAAAACCACAGGCTCAATGATAAAGCCAGATCTTTAAGGCCATTGGGATGAGGAAGACTGTTTCTGGGGAAACACACAAGAAATTTGTCTATAGTGCATAAGTTCTCAGTGTATGTGCAAACAACAACGTAATTTAATCATAAGATACCAAGAGGAAAAGATAATAAAAAAGATAAGAAGGATAATAGTAATTCAGCAATATAACATGAGTAAATATCTTTAGACATAAGACAATACTGTGGTAATTAGCAGAGGTGGCATTCAGCAGGTTCTGACCAGTTTTGGAGAACCGGTAGTGGAAATTTTGAATAGTTCAGAGAACCAGCAAATACCACCTCTGACTGGAGATTTTACAGTATTCTTCCCCTGCCATGCCCACAGAACCGGTAGTAAAAAAATTTGAATCCCACCACTGGTAATTAGGTGTTCAGCAGAGAGATGGGGGAGGGGGATGTCTCCAGTTGTTTTGGCATGCAGTGCTCAATAGTGGCATTTTGTACCAGCAGAAGCTTGTAAATACTCTTCAAGGGCACCCCCATGTAGCATGCATTCCAGTAATCAACCAGGAGATTATTTAAGGCATGAATGACTTTAAGAAGGGCCTCCCAGTCTAGCAACAGGTAAAATTGCATACAATAAAAAACTGTGCAAAGGCCCTCCTGGCCATGTTTGGCACTTGTGATTCAAGCAGGAGCTGTGAATCTAGGAAGACCCCCCAAGTCCAAAGCAAAAGAGAGAAGGTCCCAAAAGAATGGAGTGGATAGGATAGGATAGGATAGGAGAATGGAATAGAATAGAATAGAATAGAATAGAATAGAATAGAATAGAATAGAATAGAATAGAATAGAATAGAATAGAATACTTTATTGGCCAAGTGTGATTAGATACACAAAGGATTTGTCTCCAGTGCATAAACTGTCAATGTACATACAAACAACAAAGCAATTTAATTATAAATTACCAATAGGAAAAGGTAGTAAAAAAGATGAGAAGGATAATAACAATACAGCCATATAACATGAGTAAATATCCTTAAACATATAATAATTAGGTGTTCAGCAGAGTGATGGCATGGGGAGTAGGGAATTTTTATGTGTGTCCAGTTGTTTTGGCATACAGTACTTTATAATGGCATCCTAAGGGGAGAAGTTAAAACAGTTTATGACCAAGGTGTGAGGGGTCTGCAGATATTTTCTCAGTCTTCTTTCTTGATTATGTAGTATACGGGTCCTCAGTGGAAGGCAGGGTGGTTGCAATTGTTTTTCCTGAAGTCCTAATTATCCATTGAAGTCTGTACCTATCCTTTTTGGTTACTGCACCAAAGTAGACAGTTATTGAGGTACAAGTGACAGATTCAATTATTCCTCTGTAGAACTGTATCAACATCTCCTGAGCATTCTGAACTTTTTTGAGTTGACGCAGGAAGAACGTTCTTTAGCTACTTACTAGGGTTGAGCTAAAGGCTGCTGTTTCTCATCTAGACATCTTCCAGACATTGAGACAGGGGCTCCATGTCATGACTCAAACATCCTGTGGTGAAGATATAACTAGATGTCATGTGCATACTGATGATGACTTATCCTGAGCCCTTGAATGACTTCAATCTTGATATAGGTATTAAACAAGAGAAGAGAGGGTACCAAGCTTTGTAACACACAACAAAGGAAGACCATGGACTAGACCTCTCCATCCTTATCAATATTGACTGAAATTGGTTCTAAGAGATTAAACAGAACCATCACAATATGGTGCTGCCCGACCCCAACCTCTGAATTTAGATTGTATGAGATAAAGAGGAGCAACATAGATGCACCATCCCCATCCTGCTCCTGCCAGAGGTCATCCAGGTGTATGATCAATGTTGTCTTTCTCCTATATCCAGGCCTGAATTATGACTGGAAGGGATCCAGCTAATCTACTTCTTCCAGAATTCTTGGAAGCTGCTGTGCAACCATTTTCTCCACTATCTTCCCCAAAAATTTTTTTAATATGAGGTGATTGCTAGCCTATGGTAACATGCGCAAAATGGTAAAGAGCTGCACCTGTTCAGGCAGCTCTTCACACCAAATATGCATCTTGCTGCTGCCTGATTGCATGAAATATTTTAAACATCTCAGTCCTCCCTGCTCCTATTGCTTCCCTGATGGTTTCTCTTTTGCACTATGCTTCTTGAAACCACCTTAACTACTTCTATTAAATTTGAATACTTTGTATAAAAGCAATGCTGGAGCTTTTCCTAGAGGGTGTCAATTATAAGTATGCCATCAATTCTGAAGCACTATTGTAGGTTCTCTTTGAAGTTATCTTATTAAATTTGGATCTGAATAAATGTTCGTGTAGCCAGCTCAGCCATATCTCTTGTTCTGCAATACAGTCATGGCCAAATGCCAAGTATGATATCCCTCATGACTGCAAAATGCAGTGCAGAGTTAGGAAGAATCACACAAATGGACACGTTGCAGGATTCAGTGAAGAAAACATATTAGCACTGGCAGCTTTCATTGGTGAGATTCTGCTTTGGTAAAAGTATTAATCAATGTTGCCAGTTTCATGCATCAAATAAATAAAGTGGCCAAACAACAGTATGTCATAACATAATAAATTACGATCTTTAAGATGGTGTAGGGTTGTGGGTTTTTTCTATTTCACTTGCTACAAAAAAGAAAGGAATACTGGAAGCTATTTTTCTCACTTAAGAAATAAGAATCTAAGAAGGACTTTAGAGACACAGCTACAAATAACACCAGAAATACTTTTGGCACAAAAATATTGATTAGGTCATGGCCCACATTTTATTTCCTGCACACTGTTATCTGACCCTGTATAATCCTACTGCCCCAAGCAGAGTTGATCTGGTAAAGCACCTGCTGTAACATTAGCATTTAAAAATGCTTGCTAGCTAAAGAAGAAATATGGCTTCTAGTAGAAATGTATGATTCGCATTGTCCACTTTCAGCTATTTTATGATTTTGGCTACATTTAGAGTAATTATGAAGATGATTTTTTTGAATGTCATAATTTTTGAATCTGGGTAATACAGTGAAGGTAATATATATCGATAGTGAATAAATTACCTACATCCCAGGAAACAATCTGGTTTAGATAAAACAGAGATATTTTCCTGTTTTGCTACTGGAAAGAGCCAGGGATATGTTTCTTCTCATTTAACCATCAGTGGTGGGATTCACTTTATTTTTTTTTTACTACTGGATCTGTGGGTGTGGCTTCATGGGTGTGGCAGGGGAAGGATACTGTAAAATCTCCATTCCCATCCCACGCCTCTAACCTGCTTTCCAGCTCCGTTCTTCTGTGCAGGGCAACAAAAGAAGACCTAGCCAATCAGCTGGGACTCAGGAGGCAGAGAATAGATGGGGGGGCGAGGCCAGAGGTGGCAAGGTGGTATTTGCCGGTTCTCTGATCTACTCAAAATTTCCGCTACCGGTTCTCCAGAACTGGTCAGAACTTGCTGAATACCACCTCTGTTAATCACAATGTAAAAAAGCCTCTAGAGAGAGTGCAGAGAAGAGCAACAAAGATGATTAGGGGACTGGAGGCAAAATATAGAAAGAAAGGTTGCTGGAATTGAGTATGTCTAGTTTAATGAAATACAGGACTAAGGGTGACATGACAGCAGTGTTCCAATATCTCAGCGGCTGTCACAAAGAAGAAGGAATCATTCTATTTTCCAAAGCACCTGAAGGAAGGTCAGAAGGCAATGGATGGAAATTAATCAAGAAGCAACCTAGAACTCAGGAGAAATTTCTTGACAGAACAATTAATCAGTGAAGCAACTTGCCTTCCGGAGTTGTGGATGCTTGGACCACCATTTCTCTGTAAAGATAAAGATAGGGTTTCTTGACTGAGCAGGGGATTGGACTAGAAGACCTTCAAGGTCTCTTCCAACCCTGTTACTCTATTATTGTCCCTTTGATTGTTCCAAGAACAGCTTTCCATTAGCAACACTCAATCTAATATTATTCTGAACAAAGCCTTACTTTTTTCTACTAAATTTACATTTTTACCTGAAGAATGGAAAGTAATTCAGTATGTTAATTTTAAATTACCTCATTTTTCCTATCCTTTCTACAACTACCCTTGTTCCAGTTAAGCATCAGTCTAATTGCAATACCAATTACCAAGTTCATATTTCTACATATATTTGTTTTTCCTAGTTTTTGAATTAATGGCAGCTTAACTGGATGCTTTATCTTGTTATATAAATAACAATTTTTATTGTCAGTATCAAGACTGTTTGAAAAACATGGAGGAGCACTGACTTCTGTCAGTGTCTATTTGGAATATAAACAATTTGAAGAATTATAAATAACTATTAATGGGTTTTCAGAGCTGGGGAAATGTACTTCACCTACCATTTGTTTGCTACTATAGTAACACAATGCATCATTTAAAATGAACTACACAAAAGCATCATTTCTAGCTTTGCTTATCTTTTTTGGTTCTTTTAATTATTAGGCTACTTCTAAAGGGGGGCATAGCAGTGTTTTAAGTAGTACAATGTGTTCAGTCAGTTTGGTGCAGTGCAGCACGGTTGTATAATATTAGTGTTTCCTTCAAGCAAGATTTGGATCTTAGCACAACTTAAAGACATGGAAAAAATCCAGTATTTCACTAGTGCTGTTAAAAACTGCATTCATTACTAAGATTTTAAAGCATAATTATTGGCTCGTACAGTTTCCTGCACTGGAAAACAGTCTTGCCAACTACTTATAAAATAGTAATTGATATCTTGTCCTGTATCCATTTTAGAAGGCATTTGAAGAAATGATTTTGGTCTTAAACGTATTTAGAGTTTTTACTACCAGTTCTGTGGGCATGGTGGGCGTGGCAGGGGAAGGATTCTGTAAAAACTCCAGTCAGAGAAGGTATTTGCCAGTTCTCCGAACTACTCTAATTTTCTACTAGCAATTCTCCAGAATTGGTCAGAACCTGCTGAATACCACCTCTGCCCTCTGGCCATTTTTAAAAGCAGAGGCAAGTTGCTTGGTGAGCATGCAAAAGACACATCACAGATACCATTCATAAAGTCTACTAGCTTTAGCAGCTTTTTATTGAATGGAAGATGGATATCATTATTCCCTTTGCATGACTCTCTCATAGGGTTTATATTACGGGATGTGGTGTATGTGAGAAAACAATATGCAGATGAGAATGCTGGCAAATGTAATTAGTAAATGTGTGTGCAATCATTTTGTGGAAGTCGTTGATTACTGTCAAAGTAGTGGCACTTAGATGATGATTAACAGTCTTGAAGAGTAGAAGACAAACTTGTATTCAATATTGTATACCAGGAATAAACATGTAACACCTCCTCGGTAAAAACAGCCATAAGGTGTTACAAGGTGGCCTTCTAACATGATCAGTCAAAATACTTGGTGCAATAATTCCATCTTTTCTTCTTTCTTCTTCTTTTCTTCTTTTCTTCTTTCTTCTGTGGAAGAAAGAAAGAGGGGAGTGGCAATAAGAGAATACGATTCCAACTGGAAGATGATGTCACAGAGTAATCCATTACATTTTAGAAAAAGACTTGATGAATGGATTGCAGATGTTTTATTGGCCAGGTTTAAGGTGAATATATAAGATGGGGAAACGCTTAGGAAATATTTACTGTTAAGACCACTAGGAAATACCTTGCACACCTTGGCAGTCAATTGGCCAAATGAGGTATAAAATTTAGAATAGAATAGAATAGTTTGAAGGGACCTTGGAGGTCTTCTAGTCCAATCCACTGCTTAGGCAGGAAACCCGACCACCACTTCAGACAAATGGTTATTCAACATCTTTTTAAAAACTTCCAGTGTTGGAGCATTCTTTCTCTCTCTCTCTCTCTCTCTCTCTCTCTCTCTCTCTCTCTCTCTCTCTCTCTCTCTCTCCCTCCCTCCCTCCCTCCCTCCCTCCCTCCCTCCCTCCCTCCCTCCCTTCTTCCCTCCCTCCCTGCCTCTCTCTCTCTCTCTCTTTCTCTCTCCACACCACAAGCCAAGCAAACACCTGGGCACAAACAGATCCCCCCGATACCTCCAGCTCAAACACACCCCAATCAGGCACCCAGATGAAACCTAGATTCCTAATAAATGATAGCCGTCCATTTACTCGGAGCCAAGCTGCACTGAAAGCCTCCAATACAGGAAAACAATGTTGCCAGCCAATCAAGACAAAAAAAGGCACAAAACAGACAGAAGATATTAGAAACACCAATCAAGCAGAACACAGCAAACTCCAAGACTAATAAACACAGACCAAGACTCCCAACCAATCAGGATGAAGAAAAAACCATTCTGGCACAGCAATCGGCTAGCACCAAATTGAAAACAGAAATGGCTGTGAAAGTCTGACTCACAGATGAACATAATACAAAAGCCTGATGATGGCAGATGAGATTCTGCCAAAATGTTGCTACAGCTTTAAAAGTACAACTGTAATGACATGGGAAAATACCCGAACAATGCTGAATACCATATATGTGTGTGTGTGTGTCTGTGTGTCTGTGTCTGTGTCTGTGTGTATTGTTAATCATATATATATGATTAATCCTCAAAAATCCATGTTTTCACAAAATATTAATAGTATGGAAGAAGCCTGGCTTTAATAACAGTCACAGAATAGAGATGTAAACAGAATAACAGAATAAGATATTTGGAAGGGTCCTTGGATGCTTACTTGGGTCACTATAATGAAATGTCCAGTTTTAGAGGAATTCCTCTTCTATTCCATTTTATATTTTAAAATAAAAATATATGAAAAGATACATAGATGTTAACATAACGACATTTTGTCTTTTATTATTTATGAATTTTAATGCTTTTATAAAATGTTCAGCTTAAATGTATTTACACTTGATGTTATAATAAAATTGTTCTCAGTATTTTTCAACAGCTCACCCTGTTAATTTCATCAACATGAAATTGTATACTTTTAATAATAGAATGAATAATTTCACAGTTCTACCAGGAATTATACACAGCCTTTAATTACAGTTATTTTCCAATCCCTATATCTTGGGAATGGAGAGTACAAAGAATATTGGAATTATTCTTTTGTTTCGCTGTTAAATAGCATTTGTGGCAAATCAATATGTTGCATTAAATACTATCTTTACTTTGATTTTAGTTATGAAGAACACATACATGAATTTATCAAAATAATTTTATTGCTACATATTAAAATGTTCTATCACTTTATCTCCAGCATAATTAATTTGAGCCTCTGCCTATATTTTAAAAATGTGCTATATATTTAAGTTTTGTTCCCATTGTCTGAATTAGTTCATATGTTTTCTCTGTATATTCATCCAAAGACTCCCTCATCTTTGTTAGCAATTGCATATATATATGTGTGTGTGTGTGTGTGTGTGTGTGTGTGTGTGTGTGTGTTTAAGCTTTCGCGGGTACTTACATATGTGCTATTCAGCTTCCTTCTGGTATTATCCCACGTCATTGTAGTGCTTTTAAAGTTGTAGCAACGTTTCAGCAGAATCTCATCTGCCATCATCAGGCTTCTGTATGTAGGTCAGGGTCTCACAGCCGTTGGTTTTAAATTTGAGGCTAGCCTATCCTGATTGGTTGGGAGTCTTGGTCTGTGTTTATTGGACTTGGAGTTTGTTTGATTGGTGTTTCTGGTTTCTTCTGTCTGTTTTCTGGCTTTGATTGGCTGGCAACACTCTGTTCCTGTGTTGGAGGCTTTCAGTGCAGCTTGGCTTCGTGTGAAAGGATGGCTGTTATCTATTAGGAAGCCAGGTTTCATCTGGGTGCCTGGTGGGGGGGTGTTTGAGCTGGAGGCATCAGAGGGAGTCTGTTTGTGCCCAGGTGTTTGCCTGGCTTGTGGTGTGGAGATCTTTCTATTTGAGAGTGCAGGCTTCCAAATGGTGCAGGCTTCCAAATGGTGCAGGCTTCTACCAGACTGTCAATCATTGACTGTCAACCAGCCAATCAAAGCCACTAAACAGACAGAAGAAACCAAAAACACCAATCAATCAAACTCCAAGTCCAGTGAACACAGACCAAAACTCCCAGCCAATCAGAATAGGCCAGCCTCGAATTTGAAACCAAAAGCTGTGAGACCCACATCCATATAGAAGCCTGATGATGGCAGATGAGATTCTGCTGAAATGTTGTTACAACTTTGAAAGCACTACAATGACGTGGGATAATACCTGAAGGAAGCTGAATGGCACACATGTAAGTACCCGCGAAAGCCTAAAAAAACATATATATATATATATATATATATATATATATATATAGCTTCACTGTTAAACCTTACGTTTATCTATGTTGAATTTCATTTTGTTAGACAGGGACCAGTGTTCAAGTCTGTCAAGATCTTTTTGGGTCTTGAACTTGTCTTCTGTAGTGTTGGACATTCCTACCAGGAACAACCAAAATGCTATAAAAAGGATACCAATGCTAGTAAGAAGGCATATAGTGATTTCTATCGGAGTGCAGTAATCCTTGACTTACAATCACAATTGAGCCCAAAATTTACATTGCTAAGTGAGAAGAATGAGTTTTGCCCCATTTTATGACTTTTCTTGTCCTTATTTGTGACTTTTCTTGTCCATAATTTAACAACTGCAGTTGTTAAATTAGTACCATCGTCGCTGAGTGAATCTGGTTTCCCCATTGACTTTGCTTGTCAGATGGTCACAAAAGGGGATGGCGGGACCTTGGGACACTGCAACCATCAGAAATTTGAACCAGTTGTCAAGCAGCCAAGTGTAAATCATGTGACTATGGGGATGTCACAATGATCATAAGGGTGAAAAATGGTCATAAGCAGAGGTGGTACTGAGCAGGTTCTGACCAGTTCGGGAGAACCGGTAGTGGAAATTTTGAGTAGTTCAGAGAACTGGCAAATCCCACCTCTGACTGGCCCCGCCCCCATCCATTCTCTGCCTCCCAAGTCCCAGCTGATTGGCTGGGTCTTATTTTGTTGCCCCGCACAGGAGAATGCAGCTGGAAAGCAGGTTAGTGGAGTAGGGAGGGAATGGGATTTTGCAGTAACTTTCACCCAGGAGTGGGGAGGGAATGGAGATTTTATAGTATCCTTCCCCTGTCACGCCCACCAAGCCATGCTCACAGAACAAGTAGAAAATTTTTTTTGAATCCCAATACTGCCTGTCACTTTTTTCAGTGCTGTTGTAACTTTGAATGGTCACTAAATGAACTGTTGTAAGTTGAGGACTACCTGTTGTTAAATATTCAGGATTTGCTACACCAGTCAGGCTTATTTTCCCAGTTTTACTTCCACTTGGCATCTCACCAATCTTTCTAGGAGCTGGGAGCAGAGAAAGCACCTGACAGTAGCATCTTCCAAAGCCAGCTTGACCTTTCTGTACCAACATGATATTTTATGAATAAGTTGTTTTCTTTACTATTTACTATGTCAACGTAGTAATGATTTCTTTATGCAGCTTTCATCTAAAGAAAGTTGCTGCTATTTTTCAGTCTTTAGCCGTATTGTTTAATTAGGCAATCACACATATGTCCACATAATGGTAGAAAGAAAAGGAACAGAAATTACACATTATGTTATTTAAAACTTTGCAAAAGATATTCTTTCACTATAAATTAAACTGGAGAAGGAGATTAAGAAAATATAGAGAAAGGTATTCAAGAATCAGAAGTAAGTGAATGCTCCTTAGCATATTCCATTTTGAAAACATATGTTTATAAATTATATTTACTTGTATTATGATAACTTGTTCACATATTAACTAATATAATCTGGATTGTTGCTTTTATTCCTTTTTCTCAAATTATTTGCTTTCAAAACTGAATTATGAATAAACCTCACACATGATCTGTATTTATAAGAATGAGAACAAAAGTCTCCTTCGTATTTCACAGACAGCACCACATATACTGTTGTTTCTAGACATGTTCAGAGCTAGGTTTTCTGTAAATCTGACATCAATCAAACTTTGATAGAAAAATATGAAATATATACTCATCTAATTATAATAAAGGATCAAAATTGCTTGTCACTATTGAGAGATGATTCAGTAGTTTAGAACCTATTCAGTAGTAGAGCATTTACCATGTTCAAGTGTTACTTGAAAATGCCTCTTCCCCTGCAAAATGTTTTGATCAATGGGCAATGTTAAATTCAGGATTAGATAAATTCCCACCATTCATAATGCCTAAAATGTTAAAATACTGTCATAAGTATAATAAATAAAAAGAGAGTACAGGATTATAAACAGTGGTGGGATTCAAAAATTTTTACTACCGGTTCTGTGGGCGCGGTTTGGTGTGTATGGCTTGGTGGGCATGGCTATGTGATCATGTGACTGGGAAGTTCAAAAGAGAGAAACTCACTTTAACAATGCTCTTGGAGCAGTGGATTGGACTAGATGACCTCCGAGGTACCTTCCAGCCCTGGATTGCTGTGTATTTCAAAGCATCCTCTGAAGCTGCGTCTAGTGCCAGGGTTTGTGATCCTTCCTTCCTCTCCTTTTTCTTTCTCTCCCTCCCTCTATCCATCCATCCATCCATCTGTTGATATCTCATTCACTTTCCCTTCCCTTCCTCTTTCTCCCTTCCCTCCCTCCCTCCCTCTTTCTTTCTTTCTTTCTTTCTTTCTTTCTTTCTTTCTTTCTTTCT